>CACRXK020008786.1:8342-20211 GCA_902702795.2 Paramuricea clavata | reverse complement strand
TGTTCTTCTCCTCAATACTTTCTCTATCTTAAAATCGGGTTCTCTTCCTTCAGCGCTATACAGTTCTTGTTCATAGAATCTGCCAATTATTGGTTCATCAGCACTGTCTTTTATTGTGTACGTGTTTGGATGACCGTGATACACTTCCGTCACAGTGAACAATTCCTCTGTGAAGTTTGCTTCATACCCTTTTGTGAACACTGATTTGTACTTTGAAATTCTAACACTTTCTCCGACAGCAAACTTTGGTTCTGATGGCTTGCCTAAATTGTGACTAAAAAGTGTCTTCCATACTTCAGTCCAGTTGGAATCATTTACACTGTCCGGTGTTGTTTTAATTGATCTATTCACTGAACTGTTGTAATTATCAGTTAAGTCTTGAAGGACGTCTAACCATTTGTATGTACTGGCACTGTAAAAGTACTTCCACATTAGCGCTTTCAGTGTTCTGTTAAACCTTTCCACAACTGCGGCCTTTTTGTCTGAGTAAGTAGAGAAAAATTCAATGTTATGTTTATTAAGCAATAACTTTACTTCTTTGTTGTAGAACTCTGTGCCTTGATCAAACTGGGCGAATTTTGGGTATTTACCAAAACGATTATTAAATTGCTCTAAAATGTTACCGACTGCGTCCTTCATTGATGTCGCGTTTTTCCTATACACTGGTACTGTGAATGCGTACCTACTTAGTATTTCGATTGATGTGAGAATCCATCGGTATCCCTTGTTCTTATCGTCATATTTTGTCATGTCAACTAAATCCATTTGTAACTGTTCACCTAAAGTTTGAACGTACGTCTGTCTGAACTTATGTTTCCTAAACACTTGTCTGTACCTCGTGTATGTGTCCTGCTCATTTATCCATTTCTTAACCTGGTTTCTGGTTACTTTAAGTCCGTCTGATATTGCTCTAAGATATAGTTTCTCTGGTGTCTGGAATCCAGTCTTAGGATTGTAGTAAATATCTCGTAGTCTTTGTTCTTTCATAATATCATCGTCCATCTTATATTAACCAATGTAAGCTAACTACCGACTACGTTAGTAGACGCCAATAACTACTTGTGTAGTTATTGCTCAAGGTACATCTCAAGTAGCACTTCACCTATATCAATAGGTTTCCCGTCTTGATCAGTCGTGTAGAATACAAGTTCTGAGAAAGAACCCTTAGCAATCGAAGTCCTGCTTTCAACATCAATGTAACTAACAACTGAGCCTAATAATGGTCTGTCAGTTGGAACTGTAACACTTGTTATTACATCGCTGGGTCTTCCCCAAGGGCTAACGTTAAAACTGTTACTAACTAGGTTGCAGTGTATATTTACAACTCGTAGACCATTATTAAAGTCAACCTTGCTGTCACTTGTCAAACTCCTCCCTTTTAGTAGAATCATAGGATTATTAAATCTATTAAGGCCAAGCATTGTTAAAAACCTGGTTTCTATTGTGATGTCCTGCTTTACAGCTTCTATCTGACATCCTGCTGTTTCTGGAAAATATGTTAGTTTAACACCGTGTTTCTCAAGTAATTTTCTCATACTGTCAAATGTATAGTAGCCCTTGCTGACAATCACGTCAGTTTCACCACCAGCTGTTTTAACCTTGAGAATAGTTGTTGGTTCCCTTATATTGAAATACTCCCAGAATACTGATACTCTCTTCACAAAGACGGAATTATAATTACTTGTTAAAACTGAATTCTGTAGTGATATAATAGTGTGCGAGCTCTGGAGTAAAATTGTGAACTTCATCCTAATAACATACGTTAGGTTATTAAGAATGAGACTAGGTGGAGGAGACGTTGGGAAGTCACCGTACAGATCTTACCAAGACTACGAAAAAAAGTATGGAAAGGAAGATGGTGAAGGTTATGTTGATCCGGTTGCCGGTAAGAAAGCTGAGAACGCTGAGAGGGCCAGGTTTATTAAAAAGTACCCTCACGCTGATATGAATAGGTTTAAGTTTGAAGCAAAGACTACCAGTAGTGGTGATATTGGAGTTGTTACATGGTTTGTGGATTTAGATGGTATAAGTTCATATGACATTAGATATGACGGTTTTAAGAAGGATAAGGAGTTTACATATTATCTCACAGGTACTAAGAAAATTATTACCCCCGCACAGTTTATACCTATGACTGATACAAAGGTTACAAAAAGTGAGATTCTAGGTTTAGTTGACGGTTGGCCTCTAAAGTGGAGGTTGGGTTCTAATGTAAAAGCTAAGTTAAACAACAACGATACATTTGATAGGTTCAGCTGGTTTCCTAGGATTGGGTGGAACACTCCTGCACATTCATTCAAGGTTTATGTGGACGGTAAAAGCTTCTTTGTAACTTCCGGGGAGGCCGGCGGAAATATGCTCCCCAAAATTGAAGACAGTATTAAGATTGATGGTGTAAGTACAGTGTTCGACTATAAGAAACCCTACTTTGCAGCTCTTTGCGGCGCATATATCGCAACATATCTATGTGGAATCACAAGTGGGCATCTTACTCCTAGTAATGATACTTACCCTGTGATAACAAGTATAATGAACTTTCACCTTTACTACTGCATTAGGAAGTATGTGTACAAACCTGAAAGATTAATTCCCTATATGGATATGCTGGATTCTATTAAAAAGCATATACCTGTTAAGGGTAAGTGGGTAAAGAAAAGTGATTATTATAATGTTGTATACGATTATGGACTCAAATGGGAAAAAAGTAACTGGATAAAGGGTAGGGGTGACGGTAGCAATCCTGTAAGAAATGTAACCAATTCTTCAGTTATGACTGTTAATGGGTTTCTAAAAGGAATTCGTGTACACTATGAGGAAAGAGTATCTGTTGCACTTGTTAGTAAGTCTGATTATTTAAGGTTTGTTAGTACTCAGACTGATCCGTATTTTGGACTTACAAAAACTGGCTTACTTCTATTAGGGGAATCAATTGAAGCTTACGTTTACTCTGTGTTAGGTGCACAGGCAGCTACCAGATCACCTATCACTGGAAGCTATGGAAAGTCATCTGCCACACAGGTTAAGTTCAGCGCACTGGTAAATGATTGCGTTATTCAAGCTGATCCAGTTGTAACTCTAGGTAATATGAGAATTGCTATTAGAGACACAAATGTTGTACTTAACACAGCCGTCACCCCTGGAACTGTTCTGATTCCGTCAAGTCTCATAATTCTAAGTAAGCCTATACCTGGGTATAACAATATTCTAAAAAACGCAACAAAGGATATGAAAAGAGGAGTTAATACCGAACTTAATTATGTTGGGGTTAAGAAAGCTAATCCCCCAAAGAAACAGCATCAAGACAATACACCAGTTCACCACCTTGATACTATTGATGGAAATAAAAAGGTTCCGGGAGGTCCTACAAGAGTTAAGCCTCAGGAAGGTTCTACAAGTGCCGAGACTCAAGTTGTTCCTATCATGAAACATGATGTGGTTAGTACCCATGAGTCTTCAGGAGTTAGCGCTATCACTGGAGCTGGAATCGGTGCTATAGTTGTATTCATTCTAATGAAAGTTATCCTGTAAACATTATGTATTCTATAAAATGGCTCTCTATAGAGGATACAATAAAGGAGTAAATAAAGTTGACCCATCAAGTGGTAGTGTGTTTGATAAGGACGGATTTACTATGAAGGGCGACATTGAGATGGACGGTAATGAGGTGAAAGGTCTGGGTGCACCTACAGATGATACCTCTGCGACCACAAGGAAGTGGGTGGATGATGAGATCATTAAACAGGCCGCTCTTACAATTCAACCTGCAGGGTTTACAATGACTGGGGATATTAACATGGGAGGTAATAAGATAACTAATCTTGATAATCCTACTAACCCAGGTGATGCTGCTAGTAAGAGCTGGGTTGAGGGTAGTCGTGCTAGTCTACCTGGACTTATCCTTACAAATGACCTCAATATGTCAACAAATGAGATAAAGGTTCTAGGTGATCCTACAACTGGAAAGTCTGCTGTTAGTAAGGATTGGGTAGTTGGAATGTTAAATAGGCCTGTAACTGGACTTAATATTGCTAGTGATATCGATATGAAGGACCATGAGATTAAGAATCTTAAGGATCCCTCTGAGGACCAGTCTGCTGTTACAAAGAAGTGGACTGTTGATAATAACTTTAGAATGAGAGGTGGAATTATGCAAGCAGATGTGTCCATGGGAGGCTGGAGGTTATTTGATCTTATTGACCCCAAACTAAGTAGTGAAGCTGTATCTAAAGGTTGGGTTGAGAATAAGCTGTCTACAATTCCTAACACCTCTGGTTTTACAATGTCAGGTGATCTTCAAATGGGCGGACATGAAATTAAAAATGTTGGTGATCCTAGTTCGAGTACATCTGCTGTTAGCAAAGGGTGGGTTACATCAGGATTCACTCTAAATGGTGATCTAACCGTTGCAAATGGTAATTCAATCTATACAACCAACAACCTTGGCGCAAAAATAGCTATTCCCGATATTCAAACTGTGGTTAACCAAATTTCACGCTTTGCCTTGAAATTGGATGGTTCAAATGAAATGACTGGTGTTCTTAAGATGGGTGGAAATGAAATTGAGAATATTGGGGCTCCTAGTGCTGATACATCTGCTGTTAATAAAAAATGGGTAAAAGATGAGATTAGTAGTGGTCGTAAAAGGCGCGAAACTTACGGTGGACTTACTCTTTCTGATGACCTCGATATGGGAAATAATGAGATTATAAAGTTAGGTGCTCCTACAACTGATAATTCTGCTGTTTCCAAGAAATGGGTCACCGATCATGTTAGTGGAAGTTCCATTAATAGTAGCGGATTTACTATGACCGGAAATATTGATATGGGCGGAAATAAGGTTGAAAATGTTGCCGATCCAACTACCCCCCAGTCCGCTGTTACCAAAAGCTGGTTCAATCTAAATGAAGGGACGTTCTTGAGGTTAGATGGAACAGGATCAATGAATGTTGGTGGTACTGTAAATTTTAGTAATGCCCCCACATGTAACTCAGACCCTAATATTCCAAATAGTCTTGTGCGTCTGCAGTATCTTAAGAATTATACAAATAACCTACTCAAACTTAGCGGTTCAAGAGCAATGATAGGTAGCCTTCGAATGGGTGGACATGAAATTATAAATATTGGGGCTCCTAAAACAGATAATTCTGCTGTGTCAAAGAAATGGGTCACGGATCATGTCAGTGGGAGTTCCGTAAGTAGTAGTGGCTTTACTATGAGCGGAAATATTGACATGTCTGGTAATAGTATTACAGGGCTAAATAGTGGGTCAACGGGGAGTTCTAGTGCAGTTTCTTATGGTTCTATGACTTCTTGGTGTTCACAGTTCCTCAAGCGTAATAGTGGTGTTTTAGCTAGCAATTTAGATGCCAATGATTATGAGCTAACAAGAGTTGGAGATCCTACCACTGACGGTTCAGCTGTTAATAAGAAGTGGGCAACTAATGAGTTCATGAGTAGTAGAGGTGGATTGGTAAAGGGAGATTTAGACATGGGAGACTCAAGTGGAATTCTCGATTTGAAGGACCCCGTAAATGATAAGGATGCTGTTAACAAACAGTGGGTAGAAAATAATTTCCTGAAACCTTCAACTGGACTTACTCAAGCAACGGCTGACTTAAGATATGTAAGAATACGGCGACATATACATGCAGAATGGATATGGGGTTATCGTGGTGTTTCGGTTGCAGCAACAAGGTACTACGCTTACTGTCACGATCAGATTCCACCTTCATGGAGAACAGATCCTATTAATAATATGGCAGACCTGAACCTTGAGTCAATTACTATAAAAACAGACTACCCACGTTTTTCAACTGTTCTAAATATACCCCTAGCTTTAATCCTATGGGCTACCGTTTGGGAAAAACAATCTAATGGAAAATTTACACAGGTTAAAAAGGAAATCACTCTTGCCACGGTTGACTTAAGAAGACTGTCACACACCTGGTTTAATGGAACTTACACAACTACCGGTGGAAGTACAGCCTGCTACGTTTTCAAGGGTAATAGTATGTTCTATTTAGGAGCCCAGGCTGAGTTGGTAGATAACACGCTAGCCTGGTGTATCATAGTTAAACCTGAACACTCAATGCCCACTGGTACTAGCATGGATATGTCCTTTTGCTGGTCACTCCGATATTCGGGGTCAGGTAGTTAACATGTGGTTTATCATAAGATAAGATGTCAAGGTGGAGGTCATGCTTCTCCTGCTTAGGTAAGATTTGTGGTTGTCGTAAGAGTTCTAGTAGAACTGGGAAGTCTGGTGATATAAATTTCTCTGTATCAAATAATATATTAACATTGGAGTAAGCACACAAAATAAAAAGGATGATTCAAGTAATGTGTTTGACCCTAAGAGCCTAGGCCCTTGGGTATAATTAAATATGATAATAAAGATTAAAATAATTCTGAAAAATAATAGATAAAAAATGGTCTAGAAAAATGAGCCCTAGCATATGATAATAATTCTTGTAAAAAATAATGCCAAAAATAATAGAAAAAATAACGCCAAAAATAATAGAAAAAATAACGCCAAAAATAATAGAAAAAATAATACCAAAAATAATAGAAAAATGGTCTAGAAAAATATGAGCCCGCGTTTTTGAGGGAAAAATATGGAAACCGCTGACCGGAAGTTGGGTGAGATTGCGAGCCGAAAAAGTGGTCTAGAACCCTCATTCCCTATACTACTCCCACCAATATTCTCACACGAAACATGATTGACAGCTGCTGACAATTTACTTCACAGAGACTTGCGAACAAGTATTTTCAGCTATTCTTCAAGCTTTGAGTTTTAAAATGGTATATAGTATGTCTTTGTACCTTAAATATTGACGCCACACAAGTCGTGTTTTATATGGATACTAACACTTTTCACGAGAAAACGTTACTGATAATAAAAATTTGTAGCTATGTTCATTTTCGTTTGTAAAGACGCAAATCACGGAAATACAAGAAGACCTTGCTCGCCTGGTGTTATGGTTCCTTCTTTTATGTTTTGATACAATTTTTAAAATATAAAACCGCGGTCTCCCTCTTCGACATTTTGAAAGTGAAAATACAATACAATACAATACAATATTTATTACACAAAAAAAATACACACTCAATAATATCTAAAATTACAATAACAATTGATTACAGAATAAATAACGAAGAGTGTAGCCATCTGGAATAACCATATGGGGCTAATCTAGTCTGATGACAAACAAAGATACGACACACAGAGTCACAAAATACAAAGAAAAAACGTTAATAGTATAGATTGCAAATGAAAAGAAGTAATGAGATCTTGGAGAAACCTACTTGATCAAAACTATTCGTACTGATGTTTTAACTATAATTTTTAAATTGCTTTTTAAATTTTGTTTATTTTTTTTTTAAATCCGTGTAGACTAAGCCTGAAAAACGCATTGCTTAGCCTGTGGCATATTATAGTCAACCAAATCACAACCCCACTTAAGAAAGCGTACCAATTTATAGCCAGTGGTAACATTTTTCTTATTTATTCAGATGTTTACTGAAGAAGAAGGTAATAGAGCGAACGTTACAGATGTTCTTATCCTTTACACCGACGGGGCAGCGAGTGACAAATTCTTACAGATCAAAGAAGCAGACCTACTTAAGGAAAACGGTGTTAAGATTATCTGTATTGGCTTTGGCAGTCAATCAGCCGTTCAAAAATTTCTTCCTGACCTTGAAAAAATGGCCAGTCCTTCATGCGAAGGCACGGGTAAGCTCGTTTTTCAAGCCGATTTTCACGAACTGGAAACAATCGCAAATTCAATAGTGCAGGAGGCTTGTAATTGCGCATAATTGGTGTCACTACTTTTAGAATTTAGAGTAGAATACAATTTGTTCAATTAGTTAGTTGTTTCCTATACACCCCGCACATGATTTCTGTTAACATTGTACTAATTTCTGCCGACATTGTCAGACTTTTGTTACATATTATTGCTGAGATGACTAAAATAAAAATCACTTCACTAATTTTGTAATGTAGTGACGTTCCTCGGTAAACAGTTGGAAGACAAGGACGTACTATTGGATGTAGGAATTTCAAAGTCCGTCTACTAATTCTAATATGTAAAGCTATTTCCTAGGAATATTGAACAAACAAGCACGTTCAAAGGTGGCTCAATACAGCTTTTTAACATTCTACAATCTTAGACGATACTTGTTAGCATTTAATTATTGCGCTAAATCGGGTTAAACTTTGCCATGGATTCTCGACACCCCTTTCCCCATGTCAATGTTGCATGCAAACATTGATTCGAGGCAAGGGGGTTAAAAATATAAATTCTCAACAGATTTGTCTAAGATTGTAGGTGCGCGTCGTACTTTTATGTTTTATGCAGCAGATATCTTATATTTTATATCACATATTTTAACACCTCTTCATTCAAATTATAGTAACACATAGTTGTGGTATCATATAGTTCGTTCCAATGTTAACGTCGGCGTGCGAAACCCACTCTAAAATAGAATATGGCCAATGAAAAAATGGAGCAGAGCCTCTTGAGAAGAGAAGCGTAGAGTAGAGTCAGCTGCACATGGTTCCCATTCTTTCTCCTTGTTCTTGTCTGCTTACTTATTATTTTGACCTATAAGCAGTTTTCGACACATTCTAATGGTTTCTGTTTTGTAATAGTTTGCTTCACTTACCAGATGGCAATCTACCCTAGATACACCTATACGTGACTAAGGACTCCCGCGCACGGTTTCATTTCCAAAGTTCATTTTCGGTTGTATTCATTCCCTCATGCTTCTTGCATTTATTACAAACTTTGCTTAAGGGTTCAATGTAAAGAACTTTGCCTGTTCCCATGGAAGCAACAGCAACACAACCATGCAGAGACTTCCTTCGTCACAAACCATCGCATGAAACAGATGTTTTCAGAATTCTATCTTCATCAAATTGTGGATTTCTTGGACTGCATCATTCATGGTTTCTTCTGCAGCATCTTTTACTGCACGTATTATAGCTTTGTTATGGTAGTCAAAAGCTTTTGGCATGTTCATGGTAGAACAAATTTAAACCACTCCATTGCTGATAACCCACAACCGAGCAATCTCATGACATAGGTCATTATTCTGTTGATTTCGAAACAATGACCAAGCTTTTGAGAGGTATAAAAAACTTTAGAACATCCACACAAGTAATAATATATGTATGTGTATAATAATATATGTAATAATAATATATGTTTGTGTATAAAAATAATAATAAAATATATGTATGTGTATTATATATATATATATATATATATATATATATATATATATATATATATATATATATATATTTATATATATATATATATATATATATTTAAAAAACTCATTAATTCAGGAGCAAAACTTAAATTTAGCTTTGATTTTCTCGGTTTAGACAAAGTTTATTCTAAAAATTACTTCGCCAAAATTACTTTTATATGTGATAAAGCACTCCTACACGTGCCTTAAATAGTATATCTAAGAAATTAATCAGATTATAGAGAATGCAATACCTAAAAGTACGAAAAGACAAACAAGCTGGAGCATTGCCATCTTCAGAGGTCAGTAAAGCAAGCAAAAACTTATATTATTCGCCATTTTTCCGTGTGTAAACAAGTGCTCGAAAAGTCCAATTTTTTGCTTGTTGTTGCATTCCTTGTCTTGTCCTCACAGCATTTTAAAATATACTTATCATTCCTTTTACTGAAGAATGGTTGCACTTAAGATATTCTTTCGAAGAGCTGGAAAATTTAAGCAAAGAAATACTAGCAGAACGACTAACAAAGTTTATCAAGAACTAAAACAAGACGACGGAAGAGAATACAGCCGTTCAGCACATGTTGGTATAAGAGCGGGAATAAACCGATATTTAACTTCAGAAAGAGTAGGAAAAACTTTTTCAATCATAAGTGATCCCATTTTCAAAACAGCAAACAAATCCTTGAATGCGAAGCTAAAGAAAATCAAGGAATGTGGTTCATCCAAAGTGAAGCATCACTCAAGTATCCCGCCTGAGGACATACAAAAATGTTACGAGAGTGGTATTTTTGGAGACGACTCCCCTCTATCGTTATTAAGAGTGAATTGGTTTAACATAAACCTATATTTCTGTCGAAGAGGCAGGGAAAACCAAAGAAAATTGTCAAAGAACAGTTTCATTTTCAAGACAGATGCAAATAATGTTGAGTATGTTGAAATGGCCGAGCAAGAAAAAACAAAAAATCATCCTGGCGGTCTTAGTGATAAGGCAGACGAGGCGGACCCTAAAATGTTTTCTACGGTGAAACTCACTGTCCTGTTCAGTACCTTAAAAAGTTCATTCAAGTTCTTAACCCTGGGGAAGAGGCACTTTTCCAAAGGCCAAAAAGAAATTTTTCCGCTATAGCGATGAAATCTGGTTTGATCGAGCTCCGCTTGGTGTCAACACCTTAGGAAATATGATGAAAGAAATATCAAGTGCATGCAGCTAAACTAAGCCAAATTTATACAAATCATTGTATAAGCTCCCTTACGAAAATGAACACTATTTTAACCCTATTTTATCCCTATTTTA
The DNA here is from genome assembly GCA_902702795.2 of Paramuricea clavata. NCBI lineage: Eukaryota > Metazoa > Cnidaria > Anthozoa > Malacalcyonacea > Plexauridae > Paramuricea > Paramuricea clavata. The sequence goes on along the minus strand of CACRXK020008786.1, from coordinate 9,662 downwards.
GTTTCTATTTTATTCCTATAGAAAAGCTATTTTATTTTTAACCCTATCATATTGCTATCACATATACAAATCCTAGAACTCTGTTTTAATTGTATTTTATAGCTATTATAAATAGGTTTTTTTGAAACAATAAATAGCCTATTTTAAATAGATTTTATTTTTCTGAATCGGTGAAGCGCAGATTAAAATAGGTTTAAAATAGGATAAAATATATTTAAAATAGAGTGCAAAATAGAAATAAAATAATAAAGTAAAGTGAAACATTGGTAATAAAATAGATTTTAAATATACATAAAATAGGTTAAAAATAGTCGAAAATACATTTAAAATAGTGGATCAACTGCAGTATATTAACTAAAAATAGTAATAAATTACTGCAAAAATAGTAATAAAATAGTTACTTTTAAAATATAAATAAAATACTGATAAAATAGTAATAAAATAGTAGAATTTAAAATAGTGATAAAATAGCGAACAAAATAGTAAAAAAATAGTTCAAAATTCTTATAAAATAGTATAAAAATAGTAATAAAATTGTAATAAAATAGTCAGAAAGTAGTAATAAAATAGCAATAAAAGAATAGTAAAATAGTCATAAAATAGCAATAAAATAGTCAGAATGTAGCAATAAAATAGTTATAAAATAACAATAAAATAGCTATATAAAAATAGTAGCACTGCAACATAGTTACTTTATAAAGTAATAAAATGGTAGTATGATAATTAAAACCAGTTAAAAAATAGTAATGAAATAATATCAAATTAGCTGAAAACTAGCAATGCAGCCCCATGGTTGACAGGTATATTACTGTATCTTTTAAAATTGTACAAAATAATACACATAAAACAGTTTGTATTCTTATTAGCTGTCAATGCTAGGTTGTGGCAGTTTAAGGCCGGCATGGGTGAATGTGGCAGTTTAAGCAGTGTCAAATCAATGGCATTGCTTACCACAGTCAGAGTTACCAACGTTCGAGTAACTGTAAGGAATCTATTACATGATTGGGTTTCAAATCAATTGCAGGATGAGCAGTGTAGTAGTCTACTAGCAGTTAGACCCATGCCACCAAGCATCTTGCAAATCAAGCAGTTATTGCCAATAGACCTTTCCCAGGATACGTGTGGCCGCGCGTGAAAGCGAGGCTCTGGTAAGTACATGGCGCCAATTTTCAATATGGCGGAAGCAAGGTCGGAGCTTTTTAGTACTCCGCCGCCAAAACAGACAACGATTATTAAGAATGAAGCAGTTCCAAGGGGAGTTATTTATTGCTGTGTTCCGCTTTGTAAAAGCTACAGTGGAAAGGTAGTCGAGGGAAAAAA
>CACRXK020008785.1:0-20212 GCA_902702795.2 Paramuricea clavata | reverse complement strand
GATCATGGCAAGATCTGGCAGGATTTTTGGCAAGATCATGGCAAGATCTTGCTGGATTTTGGTAAGATCTTGGAGGATCATGGCAAGATCTTGCAGGATTTGTACCAAGATCATGGCAAGATCTTACATAAATCCTGCAAGATCATGGAAAGATCCTGCAAGATCATGGAAAGATCTTGCATGATCTTGCAAGATCTTTCCAAGTTCTTGCAGGATCTTACCTAAGATCTTGCAGGATCTTGCAAGATCTTTCCATGTTCTTGCAGGATCTTACCTAAGATCTTGCAAGATCTTGCCATTATCATGGCAAGATCTTGTCATGATCATGGCAAGATCTTGTCATGATCATGGCAAGATCTTGCAAGATGTTTGGCAAGATCTTGCAAGATCCTGCAAGATCTTAGGTAAGATCCTGCAAGAACTTGGAAAGATCTTGCAAGATCATGCAAGATCTTTCCATGATCTTGCAGGATTTATGTAAGATCTTGGCATGATCTTGGGTAAGATCTTGTCAAGATCTTGCTGGGATCTTGGCAAGATTGTCAACCTGGGCAACTACTGCTACACGTCCAGACTTAGCTGCTGCAGTTGGAATTCTTTCAAAGTATATGGCTAGACCTGGAAAAGATCATTGGCAGGGAGTAAAAAGAGTTCTATGATATGTTAAAGGGACACTTAATTCTGGTCTCACGTTTACTGCTCATGGTAATAATCCTGTATTGTATGGTTATGCTGATGCTGACTGGGGAGGCGATGTTGAAACTCGACGTTCTACATCTGGATATGTGTTCCAGATACAGAACAACACGATTAGTTGGTGCAGTAAAAGGCAAGCATCCGTTTCAAGATCAACAACAGAAGCATGCAGAGTACATTGCCTTGAGTACTGCATGTCAAGAAGCAGTTCGGCTCAGAAGATTCCTTTCTGATATTGGTTTGAAGCAAGATGTTCCATCGACAATCTTCGAGGACAATCAAGGGGCGATTGAACTCTCTAAGAATAACAAATTTCACAATCGCACTAAACATATTGACGTTTCTTTTCATTTTATAAGAGAACAAGTCAATCGTAATATAGTTTGTGTTAAGTATTGTCGAACTGAGAACATGCTAGCTGATGTAATGACAAAAGCTTTACCAAAGGTATCTTTTGACAGGTTTAGAGACATGATGGGAGTAAAAGACATTGTATGATCAAATGACATTCAGATGCATTTGAGTTGACATTTTTTAGTTTATAGGTTTAATGATATAATGAATTTACATAGTGTAGTCATTAAGTGGGAGTGTTGAACTGCATACTTCATGTAAACGTTAGTATAATGACTCACTTAGTGTTAGATTAAGTCACGTGATAGGGAAGCATGCTTTTGTTCTTTTTTATGCTTAACTAAGCAGGTTTTATACGTCCTGTATACTTCTCATTAAAACTACAATGAAATACGGTTACGGTTAAAGTCTATCAGTTTCTAACAGTACGCGGACCAGTGATACGGGATAAAAAACATACGCTAAATTCATAGTGTCAATACAAGTAAAAGCAATGGATTCTTTTTGTAAACAAAGACAGATACAGATGAAAAATATATTTAACCCTTAGGGTGCTGAATTAATTTACCGAAAATCTCATTATTTAGTTTCACTGCGGTTTTTAAACTTTTTGAAGGGAATTTGCTGAATGTTAACACTAGAAGACATCAAAAGGCTATCCCGGGGGGGTGTGGCCCTGCACAGACTTAGTGGGAATGACCGACAAAGTGTTTTTTTATGTTTCATCCATGCTATGTGGATGACAGGGGGTGGTAAGGTTCTACTTCCTAATGGCGTACATGGACCATCACTCTAGCTTTCAAATGACACCAAATTTATGTAAATAGCATGATAATTGCCAAAGATACGAAAATTTATTGCCGACAAACCATAATACATACAGTACAAATATATACTATGTATTGCTTCAGCTTGAATAAATTTGTTATGAACTATCTCTGTAAATAGGCAGTCAATAAATGCAATTAACCAATCACCAATGCAGCTTTTGGTTGTATGAATATTGTAAACAACAAGTAAAACTTGAAATTGATTGAAAATCCAAGACATATATACCTTTTGAATAGTCTCATTGATAGAAACCGAGTCTTTGAAGCATAGATCAAGATTTTCCAGTGAAGTGGGTTCAAAATTATCATCACTTGACTTGTTTATATTCCTGAGGTGAACATTCATTTGAACTAGAATCGTTATTTGGCTGGTTTTCTTTGCCTTGTGCTGAAACAACCTCACTTATTGTAAGGAAACCTCTTTTGGAAGCCATGTTGCAATTAAATAATGGCGAACTGTTGAAATACTACAGAAAAAATGCTGTGGAATCGCCAATTTTGAAGATTTTGTTGTAAATTTTGTTTTGCTTTGAAGCAGATCATCTCAGTACACGCTTCTATTGACATGCGCAATACGGTGGAGGCAATTTACTTCCACTACGGGACCCAAGAAAGTTACCGGATCAAAAACGAACCAGACTACCAGTTTAACCCTTAGGGCGCGAACAGGGTACAGATTTAACAGTAAAACATAAGTAATTGTTTTTCGTCACATCCGCGTAATTTATAAAAATACAACTAGAAGTTACTATCGCAAGGAAAGTGCTGCCTCACCGCCCAGGGATCAAGGATTTCCATTAAATCGTAATTTTCGCACAAACCGCATCGCAAGCGTCGCAATGATTTAAAAAACGCAAAATTTTCAATAAAAACTGAGATTTATTGGAAACTTGAGTCACGCCAATAACTAAGACTCTTACGACAACGTCGCAAAGATAGACTTGCGATTTTTGCGATAACGATGTCTGCGTTCCGCGACTATTGCGATGATTACGATTTAATAGAAACCAGGCGTTTTTAAGGGTGTGTTTATACCCTGAAATGTAGTGACACAGCCAGGTGAATATATGAATGTTCGCCAGTAGGATTATTTCATATCATGCTAACAATGGACATATATAACAATGGATATAGTTTTACAGAACGTCGTACCTTGTACAAAAAAAGCCGGTTGGCATGTTATTACATGTACCATGTGGCAGTGGTTTCTAGCTGAGCTGAAGAAAAACCACTGCGAGCAAATGAACGATCGTTTGATGTAGCCGCCGTCCAAATTTACGGACGAAACAATAAATGAGAAACTGGTAAAACAAGTTTAACAAGTTTTTGTTGTCGTGCGCATGGGTAAATGCTTGGCACTGCTGGTAAAATGCGAGCCAGTTGTACACTGAAAACAACATCACGTTCTAAATATAGCAACACGCTTAAATATAATACTTTGACTGTCCTTGTCTTTGTACAAAAGTGTACAAATATTGAATAGAATGTGAGAAATTATACATCAAGATGACTTGAAAACCGCATAGAGTTCAAAAGAATAACATAATTATAACAATAAATTCTACACTGCAACAAAAATCAATCTTTTAGAGAAATGTTTTGTAGCGGTTGAGGTCGCAAAAAAATGCAATAATTGTCAAAATCCACAATAATAAACATATTAATATTTGGAAACTTTTGAAATTGGAATTTACTCTACCGAAAACCTTAACACAATATCCAATGTTTAAATTAAAGTAACACAAATAAAGTTTGTAGACCAAGTAAAAAAATATTGATCGTATAAACACAAAAATTGAAAAAGATATAACAGAAATTCAAATGTCAAATTTGTAGCGTGAGAAACCGATTTTCAAAAATATTTTAGTATTGGCAGCAACGATATTTATAGAACCGATAGATAAATTGCGAACTGCATGTAGAATAAAAAGTCGTTTGATTAAACTATGTCAAGCTTGTTTACATCTAACAAACTACAGAAGAGAAAGTCAAATTTAAAGTGACGTCACGTTGGTCGCATCACGCGATCTTCGCTAGAAAATCGTTCGTTTGCTCGCAGTAGTTTCTCCTCAGCTCAGAAACCACTGCCAGCAGGGTATATTACATGTAACTGCTGGTACGTTTACGTGTAGACATCAATCCACACTGGGTTGCTAGTATAGGAATATCTTTTATACATTAAGCCTGATTATTAAGACGTGCATACACAACAGTCCGCGTTTGTTGTTAAAACTTGCTGAAAGCACATTGCTATAAACATCTAGAATGAACAATATACAAACTCATTATCGCCGCACAAACAAATATTACTAAAATTGGACTCCTTGTATAAGTATATAATATCTGTGAATAAAACTGCTGATAAGTTCATGAAATCATATTCAATAATCAATATTGTTTCAATACCTCTACTCTAGTATATCGAACACTATAAAACAGCAGCAGATCTAAATATAAATGCTTTCAAGTATATCTCAAGTATATTGCCAGCTAAATAAAGCTATCCTTACCGCAATTTATATCCAAAGGCAAAGTATTGTTGATCGTTTCTGAAATCCTGAGAAGAATCAAGCGAGCACAATACAAAATAAAGTTTGACCGCCCCCCTTGTTTAAAAAACTTGCAGAATAATCATTTCCCCGTAATTGCGGACAGACACCCGGACACATTGATCGAGATCTTCCCAATATATTTGTCGCGCGAAAGACTGGGTCAAGCAAACGTGAAGAATAGGGAGCTGCCTAACGGCAGCAATTAAGTACATCCTATATAAAGTTAAGCTCAGTATTTTCACCAGAAAGCATGCAACTTAATACTTACGGGGGTTGTCATAACGATGTTAGCAGCTTGTAATTCCAAATAATCATCCATTTCACTATCTCCAGTCAGTTCTTTACAAGTCATCCCAACTGGACCAAACTTCTTCGACCAGTCTTCGTATCTTTCACTACATAGAGCTTTCATAGGAGCCACTGCAATAAACAAATTGTGCTAGTTCAATCCACAGCTTACAGTCTGTTCATGCTTGCAGCCGTTGAAAGCAAATTGAATTGAATTGAATTGAATTTATTTCCAAGTATGCTTATAGTACATTACATTTCCCGTGTTATATTATTTAGTTATGTTTACATATTTGGAAGAAGGACTATAATAAACCCAAAAGGCTTTTGCGAGTAGTCCTCCTTGAGATAATACTTAGCTATAATGTTAATATATGTCTATTTCTAATATCTATCAGGTAAACATTGCGGTTCATCAGTTCAATTGGAGTACATATAGTTAAATTATATGCGGAACAATTACTAAATACATTCTATATAATCGTACTCTAAAAGTTGTTTTTTATTCCCTAGTGTACACCAATCATTGTTTCTAATTTTATTCTATATAACATGACGTTATAGTTTGTCTTGAGAAAACAAATATATTTTCATTTCCGTTTTGAATTTCTTTTTTGTAAATGAATCTTTTATTTTTTTTGGTATTCCATTCCATATTTCTGTTCCCGTATATTTTATTGAAAATTTTCCATAATTTGTTCTATTGCCTTTTTTATGGATCAAATTTGTACTTCTTGTATTATGCTTATGAATTTCGCTATTCAAAGTGAAATAGTTGTCAAAAAAGGTAGGTAAATTTCCTTTTGCGTAATCGTACATAAAAAGGCTAATGCATAGTTTGTTAAGTTGCACAATTTTTAACTGTTTTGTTTTTCGAAAAAGTGGTACCGATTTTGCATTATATGAACTTAATGTGATGATTCTAACTGCTCGTTTTTGTATTTTGAGAATCTTTTTTAGTTTTGAGGGATAATTATTTGCCCAAACTGCATTACCGTAATATAGAAAAGGGTAAATTAGTGTGTTGTATAATGTTGTTAATGTGTCTCTTTTTAGGAAGTTGCGTGTTTTGTTGAGTATGCCAGTTGTTTTGGCAATTTTATTAGCTACATAGTTTATATGATCATTCCAAGTTAAGTGTTGGTCTATTATCATTCCTAGAAATTTCGTATTTTTGACATGAGCAAGATTATCATTTTCAATTTTTATTTTTATTTCATGTTTAAGTTTCTTTTTCTTAGATTTAAATACTATGTAATTCGTCTTTTTTATATTAAGTGTTAATTGATTATTTTTAAACCATTCAGATATTTTTTTAATTTCATTATTTACAACTAATTCTAGTTGTTCAATATTCTTCCCAGAATAGAAAAGATTTGTATCATCTGCAAAAATTATGAATGATGTTAATTTACTTGAGTTAAATATATCATTTATATATAACAAAAATAATAGTGGTCCTAAAACAGAACCTTGTGGTACCCCACACTGAATTTTTTCTTTTCTTGATAATATATTATTGAATTTTACTATTTGTTCTCGATCAGTTAAATAGTTTTGAAACCATTTATAAGGCATTCCCCTTATGCCATATGAATCTAATTTTTGTAGTAAAATTTTATGATTTACTGTATCAAATGCTTTTGACAAGTCCAAAAATATCCCTATCGTAAATTCATTGTTTTCAATTGCTCTTTTGATTTTTTCAGTTAAGTGGATAATTGCCATTGTGGTTGATCGATTGCGTCTAAATCCATATTGATTATTATGTAAAATATGATTTTTTTCAATATAGTTAATAGCTCTTTGTTGGTGGGTTTGACAAATACAACGCCAACGTCAATGAAAACATGATAAACAGTAGAAAACTTGAACATTTGGCGTTTTCGACGCCGATGAGCATTTTCCGCGATTTCTGAGAGAATCGATGTAACGAGAAACTATTACGGATGATTGCCATTCCCTGTGCAAGAAAGAAAGAAGTAAAGCATGCAAACAAGTACAATCCTGGACGAGGAAATTATTGGGGGCCCCTAGAATTTACGTTTTTCTACTGTGTCAACAAGTTTAATGTTGACCACCACCTGACATCCTGCAACGGTTATTAAAACCCACCAATACTTACTATAAACAATCTTGAAATTTTCTGCTCGGTCAGGGAAGTTCATAAGCAGTCTGATTATAGCTAACTCGAAGACAACAGTTTTCCCTGATCCAGTTGGGGAACACACAACCACTGGTTTATCCGTATATAATACCTGCAGTGAAAGAGTGAATAATAGCGCATGGGGTATGCTAATTATCTAAACTTGCAGCAGAAAGCTAACTTTAACTGTGAAGAATGTATCTCAATCTGGCCGAGTTGATAGCTTTCTTTGTCAACCACCGTAGGAAAGCTAAAATAATTTGGAGTCGTTTAGTAGTTTTCGCTAACGACTAATACTAAAGTGGTATGGACTGCCTGGGTTAGTTCATCACGTACAGAATAATATTTGAAACATAAACTATTTAGTAGGAAAACCAGTGCTGCAAATTAGTGTCGGTCATCGGACATTGTCCGACCAAATTTTACCTTTTGTCCTCAATCAAAGTTTTTTATGATCGGACATGTAAACCGACCGATTTAGGTTAGTCAAATGTCCATTCAAAAAATTGATTTTGAACACAATTTCATTAATGAAACAAGTGCTAACGGCGGTGAACATCCTAGGACACCCCCCCCCCCCCTCCTAGAACGTTCTTTCCCTAGATGGCGAAATTGATCTGCCGGGGGGTGGGGCGGATTCCATGGAACCCTGCTCACAAACATAAGTGAAAGACACAGTGTGTTACACTATAACCACTGCACCATCTTGCAACACCATAATTTTTTGTAAGAAAATATAACACTCCTTTGGTGCCACTATCGCTGGAGTAATCGCCTTTCATGCCTGAGATCGTGAGTACGATCACGGTTAATAGAAGATTTCCTTCTATTAACCGTGGTACGATTCACGCGGCTAAATCTTGACAATTGTTCAGGGGCGTAGGAACCGGGGGCAGAGGGGGAACGTGCCCCCCTCCCAAATGTTATCAAAGGACTAAAAGTGCCCTTTTTGTGATCAAAAGTGCCCTTTTTGTACATGCTAATGTCGTTGTAAATACTAAATTAACATCGAAGGTGCCCTTTTTCGGTTTGGAAATTTCGATGTTTTTTTAAAAAATTTGATCAAAAACGTGCACTTTTGGCTACGGTATGACCGGAAAATTCGTCCCCCCCCGTCGCCAACATTTCGGGGGGAAATTTTTCGATGCCCTTTTCAATATCCTAACGTGCCCCTGGAAGCCGGTGCCCCCCCCCCAATCTTTTGATGCTTCCTACGCCCCTGCAGTTGTGTGAAAAAAGTCACTCAACGTTTTACCGAAAGTCATTGGTTTTCTCTGGTTAATTCGGTTTCTCCCTATGACTCATAAGGTCCAAGCTAGAGGCGCCCTTAGGAAGCCTTCGTCCTGATCAGGTTGAGCTGCGTCCTTCCCAATTCAGCTCAGCCCCACTTATTTACTTATTTACTCACCCCAAAGCCAGCTGTGAAAAAGAATGGAAATTAAAATAAAATAACTAATAGATAATACCTACATCATCGAGAACTTTCGACTGCACAAAATTAAAATAAGGAAATGAAGAAAATATTGATCTAAATTGCTCCGCTAAAGCTTAAGTTAAAGACAAATAATTTATATTTTTCATTTATTATCTTCATGGTATATACTGTATATATTGGCTACGGTATGACCGGAAAATTCGTCCCCCCCCCCCGTCGCCAACATTTCGGGGGGAAATTTTTCGATGCCCTTTTCAATATCCTAACGTGCCCCTGGAAGCCGGTGCCCCCCCCCCCAATCTTTTGATGCTTCCTACGCCCCTGCAGTTGTGTGAAAAAAGTCACTCAACGTTTTACCGAAAGTCATTGGTTTTCTCTGGTTAATTCGGTTTCTCCCTATGACTCATAAGGTCCAAGCTAGAGGCGCCCTTAGGAAGCCTTCGTCCTGATCAGGTTGAGCTGCGTCCTTCCCAATTCAGCTCAGCCCCACTTATTTACTTATTTACTCACCCCAAAGCCAGCTGTGAAAAAGAATGGAAATTAAAATAAAATAACTAATAGATAATACCTACATCATCGAGAACTTTCGACTGCACAAAATTAAAATAAGGAAATGAAGAAAATATTGATCTAAATTGCTCCGCTAAAGCTTAAGTTAAAGACAAATAATTTATATTTTTCATTTATTATCTTCATGGTATATACTGTAGCAAATAATAAATGTAAATATACAACCGATTATTGCAAAAACATCACTCTCATACAGTATCTTTGTATAATTTTACATAAAGCATAATTTTAGATCATTTTGAAGCACATGTAAAGTTTTACACATTTATGCAGATTAAAGCAACGACTACAAATGATAAGAAGGTTTGTTATCGAAATCGTCAATTCAAGGCTTTCGGATGATTTTAATATATAATGTCAAAACGACCATGGGACAATAAAATTAATACTGGCTAACAGGGAATTAAGATGTGATCGCATGGTCACTTACAACATGTTATGGAAAAATATAAATGGAACATATGACGAGCAGCCAGTCACGAAAGGCGCTCTCGATCATCGCTTCGTGCTTCTCAGCCATAGCTTTTTCCCTCACAGCTTGTTTCGCTTCATGTTTCGTATTATGCTGGTGATGGTATACTTCATTAATACGTGCATTTTAACAGGTACTTATTCCATCCCTATATCACATTCGGGAACCGATTCCATCCTTACCCGGCACGGCGGGCAAATTTACTTTGGAATAATATCTGTTAGTCACCGTTGGTGTCTTAACTCACCTACATTTGTTCATTTATACGATACATGATGACGGTATACGCCATCAATTTTCTCATGCATCTTTTATAGTTCATGCCTGGCCAAGTATATATTTTCCAAATTTATTCCGATCCTTCATCTGCCCCTTCATCCGTTACACAAATATGTTTGCTAATGTCCAGCCATATACCAATACTAAACATAGTTAATAGTTCTAATAATACAAAGTAGCCGAGCTTCTTTAACTTGACAATTGTTGTCCTTTTTTCATTTACAGGACTCTTTCGTCGTTAATTTTCCTTCCTCCAAGATGTATTCAATCAGTGTTTTCCCTAGGGCCCACATTTCAAATGCTGCTAACAATCATAACGCTACCCAGCGAAGCAGTTTGGAATGTGTCCGTAAGCTCTTCTAATTGCCTACACAGTGAAAGAGTTTGAAAAATGTACATGTGTCTGTAGACTCTTCCAATGCCTCGTTACACACATTAAAGAGTTTCAGAAGAATGTGTCCGTAGGCTCTTCTATATTTTATATGCCTCGTTATAGGCCTATACACAGTGAAATGATTTGAAAACTGAAAAGAATCAGTAACGAAGTTAGCCATGGTAACTATAGTCATGCTATGCAAATACACGTCGCTTAGATAGTCTAAGGACAATACATATTTCTACAGGTTTGAACAATTGAAAAGTAAAATATGCAATTGCACAGCATTTGCAATTGTGTAACTTCGCCGCCTGAAAAACTTTATGTTCTACATATACTTCATTATATACAACCAAACAGTTTGAAAAGAATGTGTCCATATGCTCTTCTGTATTTTATATGCCTCATCCCATAGATAAAAGGATTAACAATCGAGTTTATTCCATAAAGTTCATAATTGACAACTACGTACCACACCTGCTGGCACGTCTCACTGCAAATATAGAGTAATGTTCTCCCAACCACGGTTGGTATGAAACAACAAATAACCAACACTACTATTACAATAAAGAATGTTTTAACTCCTTTCCAAGCGAGAAGAATACGACGTACACCGGATGCACTTGTGTTGGGTAACTCCCGATCATCAGTGTGATCTGTATCAACTGTTGTAGTTTCAGCAAGGATGCGTCTTCGTTGTCTCCGTGCAACCGTTAACATTTTGAAATTGAGAATAAATAATAAGATGAGTGGAATGTAGCCGATAAAAATTGTTGTAGACCAACCGATATCGTATGAAACGTAACATAAGCTTCTGTATCTTGGGTAGGTTCGATAATTCAATCCAAGCAATGCGAATATACCGCAACCAGTTACCCAGATTCCTAAAATAGCTGGAAGAACTCGTTGGCGTGTCACTAGGATCGGATACTTTAAAGGTTTTACAATAAATATATAACGATCGAGGGTGATGGCGAAGAGAGTTGCTATGGAAACAAACAACAACATCCAACTGCTGGACCGACTTAACTTGCAAAACAAATTCTGATCACTTTCAACTTCCAATATAGTTTTTATGAACTCAACAATCCATACTGGGTAGAATGTCAAACAAGTAAGAAGATCTGCCAGTGCTAAGTTTCCTATCAAATACGAAGTCGCTGTCCGTTCTTTTTCCACGAAAATGTTGCAAATTACGACTGCAATGTTTCCCGTTACACCGATGCCCATTGCGATGAATTTAAATATAACCGAAGCCATAAGAACATCACTCGAAACCGTGAATAAATGCGTAGAGTTGTTTGCCATGACGCTCATCTTTTTTTATTAGAAAAAACTCAAATTATCAAATAAAACTCAGTAATGTCACCAGTGTTAATCCCCTTTAATATGCCAAATTGTCAAGTGGGGGGTTCATTGGGTTCACAGCGTTGATACAATTGGAAACCTAGTTCATTTAAAATTTTGTTTTTCATCAAATCGCCATCTGATTGAAAACTGACAATTAAAAATATTTAAATGTTTTCTCTGATAACTGACAACTGACAAACGATAAAACACCAATTTTGGAATATGCAAAACTTACAAAATATCTATGTGATAACTGAATCGGTTGATAACGGACTTTAATTTCCATTGACAGCTGATATGCATGCAAAAACCGCTGTTTTACGTCAATAATTCATGAATCGCATTGGAAAAAATGTGTTTTATGATTGTAAATTTGAATTATGCAGTCATTTTAATGACTTAAAGATCGGTATATATTTGGAATGTTTACAATTAGATCTGCATTTAGTCGAGCGAGGATTTTAATTTTTGAATACTTTAACATAGTATACGACCCAAACTATATTGATTGGTAAATCTGTATACATTTCGCTTTCAGTTTAGGCAATGCGATGTTAACTAGAGACTTGACTCTTTATATGCATCCTTATAAACATCTGAACTCCCCAACGAGAATCAAACTCGTGTCTCCCGATTGCCGTTTCGGTTATTTTGGCACAGACTATATAGGGTTTCGGATAGCAATACCCTGTTGACTAGTTAGAAAGGATACGTATTTCAGCTACTGGTCTTAACTGTTGGTTTCCTCTATTTCTTCCTCTGGAAGGAACTGAAAAACAATGACAATATCAAGCATAAATTTATAACACATTAAAAGCCCGCATATATACTGAAGAAAGCAATTATAGGCACCCGAAATACAAGAACCATTTCAGGGGCCGGTTGTATCATAGTTAATAGAATAGATGGATTGGAAACTCATTAGAATAACAATATAACTCGTTATCGATGTTAGCCAACGTTTATTCATAAATATGGTCCTTCAACGTCACGTGTGTATTGTATTGTTGCCAAATCCACCAATAGCAATTTCCAATTTACCCTATTGTTCGAGTCACGGATAAGTAAATTTGTCCAACTAACTAAAACATTGTTATTAGTTAGTTGGACAAAAATACAATACGCACGTGACGGTGAAGGAGCAGATTTATCAATAAACGTTGACTAACATAGATAATGATTATTTTGCACTCTAATGAGTTTCCAAACCATCTATTCTATTAACTATGGTTGTATCAAGCCCGTTTAGCTTAAACGGTGGATAAGTCAAAGTTAAATGACACTCTTATATCTCTCGTGAATTAGTTATAGCTTAAATATTCTGCACTGAATACAAATAATTATCTGGGTTGGAAGAGCAAGTGTCTGGCTAAAGCCTGGTTCACATATACATGCGGTATGTCGGAGGGCTATTGTCGTTAGCAGTTCAACCTTCAACCAAATAATTCAAAAAAGAATATGCACCAAGTCATCAACAGCTGTAAACAATGATAGCGCAGGCATATGGGAGCCAGGCTTTAGGCCATAACATTTTATCACATATTTCAAACATCATTAATAATTCAAAACTATTCAGCCTGTTTATAATCATTGAAAATATGCCACGCGTGCAGTGACCTTATACCTGATAAAACACTCCTAGGTCATTAGCAGTCTTTACTTCTTTATATAAAACCATCTACTACATAGTATTTTTTATATAAAGCCGCGTTTAAAGCCGCTTAATAAATTTCGAAGTACGTGTTTTATTAGGTCTATAACTGTCTATAAAACCGTTTTTAAACCTAATAAAAGCCTCCTGCTCGTTTATTAAACAGTTAGTACATAATGCCTATAATTAGCAATATGGTAAAAATTAAATCTGATTGGAGAAAAGAGTTATGTACAACATGTGAACATGGACTACTTATCCCGGTATCTTCAGAACTTGCAGGGTGTTAGGGAAAGTGAGTTTCATCACCTTCTATGCCTGCATGTAGTCCACACGTTTGAGGGCATTTCTGCAAATCCGGACCCTATATAATCTATGTCCGGACAAAGAATTTCCTGATGCATTAGGACGGCTGCATGTCCGATTAAATCTAAGATGCATTATAATGTAGTGCCGACCAACATAACCAGCCGAAACACATGAACAAACACAAGACAAATATGAAAAACATTACTTTGTCCATTGTCCGACCGAAACTAATGAATGTCCGACCACTATTCTGTATTTGTCTTACCATTTAATACCATCTGACTTGGTGTTTGAAAAGACGAAACGTTTGTGACTGGACGGTAATTATGATCAAGATCTCGTTCTTCATATTCCAATCCTGTACCTATACATCATGGAAAAATTATTACCACTGAACTCAAAATTGGATTGAATAGTACATCTTTTATACCTAATTATTATGTATTTAAAATAAATCATGGTTTCTGAGTGGCTAACAGCCAACTGTAAAATCGTCATATCAGCCCAATGATGAAGGAAAAAGGCAAGATTTTTGCATGCAGCAAATGGAAAGAACTTCATTATTTCAAGAATTAAACCAACACTAGGACCGATGTGTTTGGATCTTTTAAATAATAAAACAGTAAGTTGATTCGGTTTTCGCATGATAGGAAGAATTCATCAATTATGAAGGGTCTGAGGTGGATAACACAAACTCAGGCCTTGGCAGTTCTTCATATCATGCGAAAACCGAATTCCTGATAATTGTTAAGCTAAGTGGCGGGAACTCCTTTATGGTCCATTGCTGCAGAAGTTAAGGAGCCATAGAGCAATGCTATACGTTCAATTTTAGTCGAACGGGGGCTAATTCTAAGTTCAAAATGTGAACCAATTCAGAATTTCCAAAGTTTATACTAGTTAAATGAAGAATTCTAGAGTTACAGGCCAACTAGATAGTTTTCAGAATAAACGATATTTAATGGCAATGGCCATTCGAAGTTTAGTGCGCAGTAATGTATTGCTTCAATTGGCCATTTTCGAATTGGGGACCGTCGAATGCCCATGCACCGGGCACAGACGATAGCCTGAGAACGCGAGGCTTCGCGCTAAACTGCAACGTTTCTGTAGCAAATTGGCACCAACCATCGACTGACCATCCGAATCAGGGGCGTAGGAACCGGGGGGCCTTTTCAAAAGTGCCCTTTTCCGGTGGCAAAGTGCCCTTTGCCTTCCTGAAAAATGTTGTTCAGATTGCATTTTTGTCTCAATGGCCTTTGATTTATGATTGCATCTATTTTTCCTCCCCCCACAGTACTTAAACATTTCAGGGAAAAAATTTTTAGATGCCCTTTCACATAAGTGCCCGAAATCGCCCCCCCCCCCCAATTTTTTATGCTTCCTACGCCCCTGATCCGAATCAGTTAATTGTCAAAATGTTCTGGGGAAGGGGGATATATGCCCCCAGACCTCCTAGTCTCCTAGAAATGTTCACTTCGTCTCAACAATAGCCTGCCTTCCAATCGTATAATCGCTGCGAGGTCCCTGAATTCAGCAATATTTGGTCTATTACTGGTCAACAAACAAGTAAAACTTTTCAAGGGACAAGAAAAACTTGCTCGTCTGCTTCAGAGCATACCTTCGTGATGGTAACTTGGATGTTGAGAGAAGCAAGTATTATCAAGATCATGATCATCAATTTCATCAAACCCCATGGGAACTTCAGATTCTTTTGTTACAGATGTGGAATGACCAGAAAATGTTTGCCATGATGCTGTGGGATTATGTGTAGTTGTATGTGGTTGGACCTTGGCGACAGTTTTACTCTGGCTGCTGTACATTTTATTTTGGGTTGATTGTGAGAAAAGTTGGGAGAAACTTGGTGGCGGGGGAACGTGATGTTTAAACGGTGGTGTAAACCTGAAAATAGAAATGGATTTATCGGATCTCAATAAAGGACCGGTGTACAAAATGGAGAACTTTTACAATTTTTGGTTGCACGACTGCACGTGATGTCATGATGAAGTCACATCATGCTAAAAATCAACCTAAAAGCTGGCTGTCTTATATGCTTTCATTGCTTTGAATATTCTGCTAATCTGCTATAGCATTGTTGACCAAAAATATTGCTGATGTCAGCATTTTGTTCGAAGAATGTGGTGTCAAAACCATGTTTATACCATGTTTACACACAAATGAATTTAAAAAGTGCAAACATCTAACATGACTTTAAAAAAACTAAACATTCTGGCTAAAACTAGCCCGTTTTAATTTAGCATTAATTCATTTTTGGCAGCCATAATCTAATCTAATGTCATGCATGCATGCATGCATGGATATATGGAAACCAACATGGCTGCAAAATTACCGCTGAAAAAGGAATTAATTCCAATTCCAATTACTTGCTTGAAAATGTAATAAATTCCTGATTACAATTACTTGTTCTAAAATGTAGTTAAGTACAATGAAAAAATTACTCGGGAAAAAAGGAATTCATTACAAATTCCTTTACCGGCAAATTGTTACTATATATATATATATATATATATATATATATATATATATATATATATATATATATTATAAGACAATATCTTAAACAGTAGTTGTAAATAAAAACGGTATAATCTATGAAATTTGCAAGAATTTTTCAAGATGATGTTCCAATATATTAAAATATTTGACATGGAAATCGAAGCATGTAAACTTAAAACTTTATTTGCCAATATTTGGCGCTCTGAGCCTCGGAACAAATTTCGCAAAAAATAGTACTATTTAATCATGTCGGCTATCATGTCATGTGATATCTCGTTGAAAATTAGTTCCGCCATTTTTCGTAACGTTGTATTTTTTATTTCTTATTTTTACAAAATAAGAAAAGGAATTTTCAATTTGCTCCTTGGAAAAGGAACACGTTCCTTGCTTTTGTAATTAATTAAGTTTTTCGTTACATTTCTAAAAACGTAATTAACTACAGATCAAAATTACTTCCTGAAACCAAAATGACTGCTAGCTTTGTAGCCTGCATACAGCCTGACTTTTCAAGGGGGAAATCTGACTTTAATCCTCTCAAAAAGTCAGGCTGCATGCAAACTAAGTGCTTTGTGACTGAATAAACTGATTAAGTGATTAGGAAATAGGAATTACATGTAGGAAGCTATAATATGCAATATGTTCATGAGAATTTTTCGGGATGCAAGGGACTGTTTGTATGGGGCAAGCGGGAATGCAGCCCGGGTACCCTGAGTGAAGCTTTTTCAAGTATTCCTCTTTCATGGGTTCTAATCTCATGCAGAGTGAAGCCACAGAATAGGAGACAAACATAAGATCGACTTCTTGGTTTTTCCTATAATGTTGGCATAACTGTAATTCGTCATGAAAATGCTAATGCCATTAGTCCTAACCATGAATGTGCTTTAAATATGGTCTCAGAGCCTTTTCTCCCCTGATAATATTAAAAATTGTGAAAATGTCCAGAGGGGGGTAAATGCTTCTCTTAAGTGGACTGGCTTAGGACCATAGCATTATCATTTTGATAACAAATCATGGCGTGGCAGCGATTATGCTCTGAGTCGACCTTCTGTGTGTCTTTATTCTGTGGTGAAGGGTTGAATACTTAGGGCTGTTTATATAGAGACAAGCCAGACCAAGTACCCATGCAAACTAATTAGCTTGCTTTGCCGAAACCAATTTTACTCTGTGTTACATGAGACTTTTGAGACGGCCTAGACTATCTCACCAAAACCAAAACAAACCACTGGTCTCACTGCTATACTTAGTAAGGTGGGGGGCAACGCCTCCTAAATTTCCGACAAAACTTTCAAATTTCCGACATACACACCCCCCCCCCCATTTGCACTCGAAAAGACTGTTTTTAGCCCTCTTTTAGCCAAGATTTCCGCCACTGATATAAATATAATTGCATGAACGTCCATAAGCCCACAAATTTTCCTTTCTTTTTACAAACAAAGAATGAGTAAATCGAATTAACATACATAGACGTAGTTTTTGATGCTTTTCTTTGAGATAACTCGTCTTCAGCAAAAAGTTTATGAAAGAATAGGTCTTCGTCTGAAGCGAATGGTTCGTCACCCAAACGCTGAGTTGACATCTTGGAGTAACCTATTTATATTAAGATATCATAAAATTGAGTAGAAAAATAGACAGTTCAATTCATAAATATTCATTAGAGCATATAAATCACTAAAACCAGAATAAATATTATGCATAAATATATTAAAAATTAAGAAAAATAATTACAATATTAATATTTTGTACCTTGCTAAACTTTATAATATGACACAACAACCATGCTTTTATGATATTTCACTTCGAAATATACCGTTATTCGACACATTCTGGAGTAACAACAAGCTTAGCATAATGGTAAGATTTTCCACCAAGCTAGTTTCAATAATAACAATCCCAAATTCCTTCAAAATTTAAGCCTGTTTTAATTTTTACAAAAAAGTTTTCGACACATTTTTCAAGATTTTAATTTTTCCCGCCAAAAGCTTTTACCACTGCCCGCGATATTTCGATAAGTGTTTCAGCGGTTGCCTTCATGAATATTGCGATTTTCCAGGAGGCTGGTAAGGAATGTTATATTTTCACCAATCAGGAAGCAGATCAACAATTTAAATTGTGGTGTTTCGTTTGAAAATGTTTAGTTGGTGTACTGTATAAATTTCTAGGCGAAAATTTTGGGTGTTTCATGAACAGTCAACAGACTTGTTATACTTGTACAAGGTGAGGTTAATTTATTATCTTATTTAAGCGAAATCGGAAGGCAAAACGTGTAAATACAACGTTTTAATTCTCAACTTTTAAGCGCTTAGTCGACCGACCATTTCGGGCGACAAAGCATCGATTTTACTCAAGACCGACGGAGGCTCAAGACATTGTGTATTTTTTGTGCAATCCTTTCTTTTGCTTTCATTCATCATTGCTTTCTGGTTTAATTTCGTCAAGGGAACTGCTTGAATATACTGCTTGGGCAGCCAACGGCCTTGTGAAAAAAATATGTCGAATTCGCTCGATAGCATTCGAGTCGCGATTCGCGTCAGGTCTACCTCTCAAAAAGGTATGTATAATTTAATATTTAATCGAAGTTTATGAAGCTTTATTTCAATTTGGTGTGACTAAGATAGGAATTTGTGATTTTGTGTTAGATCGATTGTAGAACTAGATTTTAAAAGTTAAAATAATTAAGGGCCATTCCATTTAATGTCCACACCCCCCTACGGATGAGTTTTTCTGAAGGGTGACTCAAAAAGTCGTTTCTGAGGGGTTAAGCCTGTCGGCATCCTTTGATCTTTGCGATTTTTCTGAGGGGTAAGGGGAAAATTCACAAATTTCTGAGGGGAGTTTTGTGTCGGCACTTTGATCTTTTTTTCTTACTGGGGTTAAAATTTTACTGACCTCATCCGTAGGGGGGTGTGGATTTTAAATGGAATGGCCCTAATAGTCACACACGGTACAGAATTATGAACAAGGTGCCTTGGCCATTTCCAATATTCCATTTAGGGCCTGTTTATATGGAAGCCGGGCTGGCCCGCTTAGCGAGACAGCCCGGTAAGCGAGATGAATTTCTCTTGTGTTTATATGAGAAAATTTCATCCCGCTTGCCGGGACAATTTTGTTACATTGATGTTGTTTTGACAGTTGTTAAAAATAGCTTGCGGCGGTATCTTTGAACTTTCATCCTGGCAACCGGGCTAGCCCGCTTGTGAGTGTTTATATGGAGAATTTCCATCCCGGTAAGCAAGATCTCGCCTCTTCCAAGCGAGATCTCGGCAACCGGGCCAGCACGCTTGTCCATATAAACACACAATAACTTTTACTATGATAATAATAACTACACAGTGAGATCTCGCTTACCAGGCTGTCTCGTTAAGCGGGCCAGCCCGGCTTCCATATAAACAGGCCCTTAGTCACAGAGTAGATACTTTTACGGAGTTATAACTATAGTGTACCCACTGTTTTTGTGTGAATGCTCGGCAAGTTACTAGATGCATGCATCCCCATTGGATGGCGCTCGCTTTAACTGCTTGGCACAACTTGCCAAGCATGATTTAGTTTCTGCTCAAGGGAGTTTAGTGTCTGTCTCAGCACTTTGGTCTTTTTTCTTATAAGGTAGGAGTTAAAGTTTTACATAACTGTCCTCATCCATAGGGGAGGGGGTGGAATTATTAAATGGAATGGCCCAAAACAGCCCAAGTCAACAAATTTACGGCCTGTTTCGATTGGTGGAAATGGGAAAATGAACCGGTGTAGCTAGCGCACTGGTGTACAAAAATTTATTTAGTTGTGCACACTACAACATTCTCAACCATTTCTGTTTGTATTTTAGCCATGTAATAATGGCAATTTGATTGAGCACTGACTGCAGCACATAATAATTCAAAATGCTTATTATCTGTTCTGTCTCACTCTAAAAGTGTTGATATTGCAACTTGGCGGCACATATGTGAATATTATATTTAACAGGATTTGTGCAGCCACTGCATGGTGCATATGTTACTGATCACCTTGATCAAATATTGGGCACACAAAAACAAACATATCACCCTGGCAGCAAGCCGTGTTTATTGGGGAATATTCACCGAGACGAAGTTGAGAATATTGCATTATTGGAATGAAATAACTCCATTCAATATTTAAAATTTATTTATTTGTTATTTATTTATTTAAAAATATTTAAAAACGGTAGTCCTTCAGGGCACATAGGCACCTGCTTTTCAAGGAGCCGTTTGCAAACTACTTAAATTGACAATACAAATATAAATTAATTTACAACTATTACACTACCTATATTACTAGTTGCATAGATTACTAATTACAAGAACACATCAGCTGCGGTCAAGAATAGATTTAAATTTACTAAGGCTGTTTTGTTCCTTAGCTAAACTTGGTAAGCTGTTCCATA
>CACRXK020008784.1:0-20213 GCA_902702795.2 Paramuricea clavata | reverse complement strand
GTGGCTCACGCAAGTATTTGATGGCGGTGTGTTCTGACGGTTTTTCCGTTCTTTTATTGGCGTATGTATTCAGTGATTACTCCGGTACGGTAAAGTGTAAAATTTCAAAAAAACTTGTACCTAATAAACAACAGTAGTATACCTGAATGGTTCGTCGTTACCATCAAACAACTCTTTTTCATCGAGCTCGTCTTCGAACCACATAGGATCGTCCGGTACAAAATCTGCAATAGACAAGAAAAATTATTGGGGTGCAGGTCCCTGTATAAGAACGGGTCATAAGTGAAGGCTGGGGTTCCCGAAGAGTATTTGTTGGCAAACCATTTTTTGATAACATTTAATTGGACGAAAATGTTGTATATGAAATATAACCATCCTCTAGGGCAACCTCGTACCCAGGGTTTTATCCTTAAGGGTGCCTCTATAGGATTGGTAAAACAGGACGATCAAGCAAGACAATAAAATACCACTTCTTTAATGTCATATTGGACAAACGCTTTTTTTTATATTTTTACGTACACTCTAGTGGAATATGGAGTATATGTATAGGGTAAATGTCAAATAGAATAGTCGCAAAAGTGTAAACCTGATGCTTTTAAGATATTGTACTTATCGGGCAAGAAAACGTTCGGCCCACCACCCGACCAGATCCCGAAATATTAAATTTAATCGTGCATTCAACATATTACTCTACTTGCCTGTGTCCAGAAATTGTTCGTTATCCTAAAAGATAGGAAAACGGAAATTGTCAAAATTCGAATTATAGAAACAGAGTGTAAAAACAAATTGTATTTACGAACTTCTTCCACTCAGAAAAATTTTCCACGGAAAGAAAATTTTGTGAACGTGGAAATGTTTCTTGAGTGGAAATGGACCTTTAGACTTACCTTTTCACTTTCGTTTACTGGCACTTCTTGAAGCCCTTGGCAGTTTTCATCATCTTAAAAATATTTTCTAAATTTTAGAGACCTACACATTTGGCAACGTCGCAAGCCACGGTCTTTACCCCAGATTGTAAATGCACTTTCTCAAACTGTCTATGCCAGTGCGTAGGTGGTGACGATAATAAGAAAGCTTCGGATTGATAGGGATACAACCAAGGCCGGATTTTGGTGGAAATAGTGGGGGAGGTGGAAATACATTTATGGGAGGTGCAGCGGTCTAGCTCATGACCTCCATGGAAAGTTAGGGGTGATGTATGCATGTAGTGTACATAATTTATGTATCAGTGTATTAATGAATTGCAGTATGACTGTACAACTCATCCAATTTTGCCCGTCATTACAATTATTACAAACTTTCTTTCAAAACATTGCATTAAAAGGGTACTTGTCACAGAGATGAATAGGTATCACTGTTTCAATTTTACAGAAAAACTTTCTTACGAAGTGTAGACCCTAAGTAACCAAAAAATGTCAAATTTTCACTTTGATCTATCATTGAAACTTCCCCAAGGGGAGGTGCATGACTTTTCAGGGGAGGTGCAAAATGATCTCTGGGGAGGTGTGCACCTCCCCTCAAAATCCGGCCATGGATACAACTACTTGACAAATACAAGCAGAACTTCAACTGTATTTTTCAGGCAGTTGTATCCCTATCAATTCGTAGCTTCCAAATATACTTTCCACCTGGGTTTTTTTTGGGGGAGGGGGGCACATGTTTTAGAACCAAATAACTTAAAAAGCGGTCTATCCTCGCCGATGATAGCATGCACAGTTGGCGGATTTATGGGAGGTTGGGTAACTTCTTTAAGGGGTTGGGCATAATCTCCCACCACTACTACGGGACAAACTTACTTCCGAAATATATTCTCCTTTTCTTTACATGTCTTCTTTCCATTCTCCTCCGTGAACGACGCAGTAGTTTCTTGTAGTTAGGTGGTGGTGGTGTCAGCAGCTCGACATTACCAGCACTGATGCTACACTTCATGTAATCATTACCAACATCTTGTAACGAGGTATCTGGTTCTGGTGTTTTGTAGATGATGGTGGGTGTCAGGCCCCAGTTTAATGTACCATACTGTGGGTAGTCCGCGTATGTTAGAGATGGTGATTTGTACTAAAATATAACAATTGAACTAAGAATTGGGAAGTTACAGGTCAACTCCAAAAACCATGTGGAGCCAGTGGAGCTAGCCATCTGAACCTAGATTGAATTCCTGGCTAACAACTTGGATTTAGTTCTACCATAGCTTATCGAAGGGAAAATGGCTATGAAACTCATTAGAATAACAATATAACTCATTATCTATGTTAGTCAACGTTTATTCATAAATCTGGTCCTTCACCGTCACGTGCGTATTGTATTTTTGCCCAACTAACCAATAGCAATGTTTTTGGAAAGTTACCTATCTGTGACTCGAACAATAGGGTAAATTTCTATTGGTGGATTTGGCAAAAATACAATACACACGGGACGGTGAAGGACCATATTTATGAATAAACATCGACCAGTGGAACCCCGTTAATACGGTCACCAACAGGCAGAAATAATATGGCCGTATTAATGGGGTGGCCGTATTAACGGGGTGAGATCAAATTTCAATTGTGACGTCATTAAAGCTATGTTTATTCGAAAATCACAATAACACCATACCCCACCATAATACCAACTAATAACTAAACATTATAAAGTTCAGATAAAGTTTTCACTAATTTTAAAGAAACAATGTTAGGGAATACAACGTCGCTAAAGAACCTTGTATTCTTTCTTTTCCTTTGCGCGACTGATAATAAAAATAAAAAAATAGTAATATGATGCAACTTGAATTGTGTGTTTCACTGCACAAGGTGTCTTAAATTATACTGCATTTCCGTCCGTAAACACATTTATATTTTTGAGTGACCGTATTAACGGGGTGATTTCTTTAGTTCGGCCCGCTTCGGGACTGTACAATATGGCCGTTGGCCGTATTAACGGGGTGGCCGTATTAACTGGGTAATTTTATTATAAAATGTATTAGTGTTTCGCCGGGACAAAAAAAAGTGACCGTATTATCGAGGTGACCGTATTAACGGGGTGGCCGTAAGGCGGGGTTCCACTGTATATTGTTATTCAAATGAGTTTCATAGCCATTTTCCCTTCGATAGGCTATGGTTCTACTTACTATATTTTCATTCCGTGCAGAAAAACATTCCCACGAGTACTCTTGACTTCCATCTGTACTTGTGTCACTACAGGTACTATAATACCTTCCCCCGTCACCTGGCAACAATGGTGATGACGAAGGCACCACGCCATCGTCATCTGCTGACGTTAACATATTTGGCGGAGTGCTGCAACACAAATCTTCATCTTCGAGACATTTCGTGAAATCTCCGTAAGCCATCGGAAACAGCTCGCTTTCTTTAATATACCTCAAGTCATGTGGTAATCCCATGCTCTTTTCGTTGTATTCAATATGGTGGCACAACGGATCCCATGATCCTGCATCTAAGTAACAACCTTTTAAAGGACTCTGTTTGGTATTGGTAGTTGAATGGTCATGAAGTGGCAGTGTTTTTTGGGGGGTTGATGGTGAACCTGTCTGTCCATTTTCGGATTGGTGGTGATCGTTGATGCTAGTTAAGTCTGTTTTAAAGAAACAGTTCTCAACAGTGCTATGTTTTGACTGTTGAATGGTATTTAGTTGGGTTGGAACGTGATCTGTCTGCCTTGTTTTACAGTAGTTGTGAATGGTAGATTTTTCTTCCAAAGGATTTTCGTTGGATACACCGTCGGACTGGTGTATGGTACCTAGTTGGGTTTGAATATCAGATGGTTGATTTTCTATCTGACTTGTTTTACTTTGGTGATGGATGTTAGATTGTGTATTTTGATCTTCTAAAGTACCATTATCAGATTCAGCATTGATAGCCAACAGGTTACAAGCCACGGGTGAAGTATGTGTATGTTCACCTTTTGTTGTATGACAGACAGTGTGGATGGTAGAGGGTTTGCTGTGACCTATCTGGCTCACTGTACATTCATGGTGGATATCAGACGGTATATTTTGTTCTTCTATAGGATCATTGGTAGCGGATAGGTCACCAGCATGGATGGTAGATGCATCATTGGTAGCGGACATATTACCAGCTAATGGTGATGTATCTGCCTGATTATCTTTTGTTGTATGGTATACAATTTTTGGTTGATTGCTTCTTGTTTCTTGGAAACAGTCGATGGCGAAAACGCTCTCCAGCTCTTCATTGGTGTTTGATTGCTTAAGTGGTAACGTGTTACTGGTTTTTGTTGCATGGTAGACAGTATCTTGTTGGTTGGTTTTTGTTTCTTGAGAACAGCCAATCGTAGAAACAGTTTCTACCACCGTATCTGCGTTTGATTGGCTAATAATACGTGGCGACGTGTTACTGAACAATGCATTACCATTCAGTTGACTGGTTTGACTTTCTGGGGTCGGGTTGCTAACAGTACTCGATTGTTTTGTCTTCACTCCAAAACAACAGATAAAAACAGGATTTTCTTTGGAACTGGTAAGCTGTATGATTGACATTTGATTACCCGATGTTGATGGCCCATCACTCAATCTTATAGTTTCTTTGGAATTTTCGATGGTAATTGGGTTATTTGATTTGGTTAGTAAGTAACAAGTTCTGGTGTTACAAAGTTTTGTTTCAGGAGTAGTGGTCAAAGGCATTAGCGTGAGAAGGTTTTGTTGTCTGTTATTTGTAGTAACAACGTCCGGTTTAGGTTGACATTCTTCATGTTCGTTCTTTTGTAACCTAAAAGGGTTGTGTAAACTGATGTAGTTTTGGTCAATTGCATAGGCCTACGATAACCTTGGGGGGGGGGCGGGAGTCAATGGAGAAGGGGGCAGCTGTCTTTTAGCCCACCCAAAATATTTAGAAGTTGGTCGGGCAATATGCAGCCATAGGAGGCCCAATAGCACAGAATACTATACAGAAGTCCATCTCCATTGTTTTTTGCGTAAGCGCTATTCGTCATGATTCGTCACTCAGCAAGTACCGTAAACAGAAGCAGTCACCCCCTGGACGTGTGTCATTTTGAATATTTCCAGGGGGGACTGCTTCTGTTTACGGTACTTGCTGAGTGACGAATCATGACGAATCGAATAGCGCTTATGCAAAAAACAATGGAAACGGACTTCTGTATACGATTCTGTGCCAATAGTTAGTGGTAATAGTAGCAGTGTAATATGTAGTTGTAATATCCCTACGCAAGTCCAATTGACCATAGGCGCACGGGAGGGGAAAAAAGTTATCGTGAAAATATTCTACCAATTGTTTTTTTGGTGGACTACGCCACTGCGAATCAGAGATTGAGCATCGCATGCGTTGGTTTTGCTGGTGCACTGTTTTTGTTGGACACTTAGACTTACGTAGAGATATTACAACTACATATTGGTTTATACTGCATTACTGCTTATTTTTCAAATTTTCGGATAAAATCACAAGATCGATTTTCCCAAATTGAAAACCTGTGTTTGAAAATATTTGTGACTATAAAGGACGATATAAAGCCTTAATATTAATAAATTGTATGACGTTTGCCATGGTCAGGGAAACCTTTAGCTTGCGCTGCCTGAATTCTGTGATCCGAGTAGGAATTTTGCATAGGTAAATTCTAAGTTTTAAAGTGCAAAAACTATTTGAGGGTGCTTATTCAGTGTTAAACACCGAGTAGGCCTATTTATAAGCTCCGTCCGAAACATTTCTTACAAATCCTTCAAAACTTAGATTTTTAATACCAAATACCAATGCAAAATTCCTACTGTGATCACTCAAGGGAAGTATAGCTACAACAGTACGTGTATGAATGATATCAGATTAATACCAAAATACAAAAAAACATGACCATTGAATAACGAACAGACAAAGTATGTTTAAGGCCCAAACCTTTTCAGCTGACCATTTTCAGTTTGGTTTTTTTCCATCCGTTTGTCTGCGGCCATCGAAAACGACGCCATAATTTAATCGATTTTCTAAGATTCTTCAATCTTTTTTAAAAAAAAACAAGAAGAGTTAAATCACCGAGAGTTTCACACTAGCTAGATTACAAAAAAGTAAATTGATATGCCTGTTTCAAAACCGAAAAGGACGAAAATTCATTCTTAAAATTGTAGCATTTTTGAACTTGAACTTTTTAAGTCATGAAATATTTAAAACTGTTCAGTAAAATTTGAAATGCTTTTACAGTTCAAAATGAATGCTTTACGATTTTAAATTATTGAAATGTTATATAGTATACCGATATGCATCGTATTATCTGGAAAAGTTTGGAATACAAACTTTTTATTGTTTTTTTGACATGGTCTGCTGGCGTTTACGGGCTTCTTTTTAGAAGTTCATTTCAACCCATCCAAAAATATAAACGAATTTGCCCAAACGCTAAAATGTCCGTAGCTTTTCATGACAAATAATCAAATATAATTTCTGTTTGTTTAATATACTCACCAAAATGGTAACAGTAAAAACGCCAAACCGTTTGTTCATGATGAAATGCACTCTGTCCTTGACCTTGGACGACAATACTGTAATCTTTTTTTGCCTTTTAACAACGCCACCCTGTCTGCCACACGGTCTTTAAATGTTACTATTTTATCGAAACTTTTATAAATAAACTTTTTAAAATGTTTGCCCCACCTTGAAATAATCTAGCCAGGAGAATAAAGTCAATAAAAATGGTATATTTGCCATAAATACGACTTGTGGTGCGACGTTTATAAAAGCATTTCATATATATACAGAAAAGGAAAAGATTGGATTTTAAATATGGCGCCGTGACGTCAGTGGCGCGAAATATCCAGTGGAAATATCTAAAATCCCGCGTCGCGCGTGGGAAACAGAATCCAACTTGGATCAGCAGGATCACAAAAAGTTTAGCCTGTGGTCAACAATTAATATAAAAATGGTCAATGGAATATATTTTTTTATTAGATCATTTTGCAATTGTTCATAATAGATATCTGAATAATACATTCAATGGTCCTTTTATTATAAGCACCTTCACCCCCCCCCCCACCCCCACCCATCATTTGATATTTTAGCATAATTTGACTCAGGTGGGGGTCAACCATTGAACTGATGTCAACTAAAACTGTTTACAAAAAAAACAAAATGGCTGTCAACACATCTTATGTAAATCAGTTCTCCGACTATTATAAAAGCCACTATAAAACAATATAAAAGCCGTCCTTTACCCTTGACACAAGACCCTTGACCCCCACGTGATGTCATATGAAACCTGAGCATTGACGTAGTATTGTAGAAACTGTACAAAAATTAAATAAAATAGGACTTTTATAAATAACAATTATAGTGCACCATAAACGTTTCTGTGTTTAGAACTTTTACTGTCCATAAAATTGAGATGTTAGATTCCAAGACCATATCATTCAACAGTTGACAGCAACCATCCATCTGGGCAAACTTGACCAAACATACAACTTTCCAAACTATTAACATATTATCCCACACCATATTGTAAACCCCTCTGTCATCTACAACTGCATTATATTCAATTTGTTATTTTTAACTACATTAATGAATTATCCTAAAACGACTTCACTCTTACGAGTCAAGGACTTATCTGTTAAAAACGAATGAGAGTTATATGTTTGATGTTCAGCCTTATCCAGTTCTTCTTGTGCTATCCTGATGTCACTTTGGATTGCTTCGATTAGGGATTCTAATAAAAAAGAGATGAAAAACTGTGGATTACTGCCCAATTAACACTCTCCGCTTAAAGGGCTAAAATCATCTAGCGTTAGGCAGCGTAAAATGAAAACAAAACTCAATTTTTAAAGATGAGTTCAAGCCCATTCTGCACATGTGCTATGTAAGGACCCTGGTGTAAATAATACCCAAATTTGCATTGTTTTGACATCTTCTGAGTTAATTTAACATGCAAACCAGAATGATGTTACATCATTACAGTGCATTATAATTTATGAATATCATGTAAACAAAGTGCACATTCTCTGAACAGGCTTGAATCATCTTTGATGTAGTTCAATTTTATGTGTTATAATTACCAACCCATTGAGGGGAAGGTGCTTTCTTGTCGTATATAACCAGTTATGCACACGCGAAGTTCTGTTCCATAAAAGTCTTCTGGGAATGAATGAATAATGTGTGTCTCCTACAAAGAAAACAACTAAACCAATTTAACTTGGGGTTCGGCACTGGCTAACATTTGAATATAAAAAAACTCAGAACTACATCTCCATTACAATCACTTCATATATCCAGCCTACCATTGATTTCTTGGTGTTCTTAAAAAATGGATTCCACCCGACACTTAAAACCATTTTATAAACTTTAGTTCCATCTACACTGGCCCATCCATAATATACACCAGTATCAAGACCTTCTGGTAACCTATTGATAACTTCTTCTGGGTAGTTTGCTAAAAAACATTATATGCCACGTAAGTAACAGTATATTTTTTATAAAAAAACATATCTAAAAATATACGTTGCAAATGAATTAAAATTATTTTACCCATTAAGTTGAATTGCACCCTAATGTCTATTAACGCCAGACTATTTCACTGTTCGGGGGGGGGGGGGGGGGGGGCGCTGGCAAGTGATATCAATTATAGTTTCCTTGATGACAGAAGGTGAATAAATTGTGCATATATGATGCAATGACTCATTTGAATTTTTTCTTGAGTTTCCCATTCCAAGTCTATACACGGCAAAATATTCATCTTATCAGCCAAAATCCAACTCTTCTGTCGTGTCAGACCAAACCTTTAATATTTTGCCCGCCTCATTGAATTAATAATTTAAATGAGGTATTAAAATCCTCACTTCATAAAATAAATCTCTATGACAGTATATATGATCTAACATATGGAAGCTCTTGAAATCAAACAACTATATGGCCTGTATATAGATTCTATTGCCATATACAAATATATAAAATGGACAGGTGTATGATTGTATCAAAATAAAATCTCATTCACCTGTTGGTATTCCCAAACTTTTACTCCCCCGACCAAATCCTTTCACGACCTCACCTCGCACAAAAAGAGGCAGAGTTCTCTGATGCATTTCGCCAGGCATTAATCGAATATTTTGTGTTTAATACCAATATTTTATTATTTAACAACTACACGCAATTTTGCGATTTAAAAAGTTCGATCTTTTACACGCGATTCAGTGATAAATCATTCATTCATATCATCCTATTTCCGGTAGACGTCATAATCGTTAACGCAAATCTGTCCTTGCACTTTATGCTAATGAGCAGGGGCCAGCAGGTCCATATTGAAATGGCAATTGCTAGATAGTATACTTCAAAATAAGGTTTCAGTTTTTATATCAATTTTTAAAATAAGTTAGGGTTAGGTTAGGGTTTAGGTTAGGTTGGGGTTAGTATTAGGGTTTAATTTTGTGTTAGGATAGTTTTTTTCTACGTTATAAAAACGGAAACCTTATTTTGAAGCATACGATCTAGCGATCACCATATTGAAATTGGGAACAGTTTTCAAGCAATTTAGCTCAAATTAATTTGAATCGTCTCAGAAACGTTACCAAGACCCTTACCAAGGTTTCGATACACCTTTATGAAAAAAAGGTAAAAAAGAAAGCCTTCCTTGACAAATTTATTGTCATGTTGTTTTACAATGTCAATGCATTTTAGGGCTTTTAGTGTTCAGCGTCATGTAATGAAAATAGGCCGATTTAGAAAACACGACGCGACGTCTAAGACGACGTGAAAATAACATTGCAATACGACTTTTTCCTGATTGAAAACAATACAGGAGAGATCAGGAGACAAGAAAACAAAAATTTGCTTCGAAGAAGACAAACATGAAGTCCAATGTCAAAATTTGTTTAACTATATTGACTACAAGTAATCAAATGCAGCGAAATTTGAACGAACATTGTCGCGCACAAAAATTAAGGCGTTCCTTTCAGTTACTCTTTTCTTTATTTCATTCAGTTACAATATTTCTTGTTTAAAACTAAGAACTTTACACTGTTCTATGCTATCGTCAATATACATGTAGTACCAACTCCTTGAGAAGGAGGCTATATAAAGAATGGGAAATGTACTACAGGCAATTAGGGCCTGCTATAAATGATATTGCGTTGGTTTGCTATCTGCGTATACAAAGAGAGAAACAACGTTACACAACGGTATATTTACATGTGATTACACCTGGATTGTAGGCGGGCTTCAAGTTTTTCGTCGACAACAACAACGTGACGATGACGGCTGTTCATACAATGATATTCATGATATTTAAGAAAAAAAATTAATATCCCACGGGAGTTTGAGACGTCATCCATGGTCTGTTTAACAACGGGAAACTACAGATTTTTACGTCCTGCATTTCAAGACGCGAGAAGTGATACTCAGCAAATTAGCTCAGTACGGCGGTGAAACTTTCTCAACAATAAAGCCACTATTTCAAGCTAACCAAACAGTATTAAATTGATACGATCAATAATAGTCTACAAACTTTCTTTCCAATCGTTTATTTGAATGACTTTATTCTGGCCGTCGACGTCGCGTTGTCGTCCTACATCGTAAGGTCTCTAATGTCAGCGCTCGATACTTTTGTAGCGAAAATGGTCTTTCCTTTTAGATTGAAAATCATGCTCCGCACTACGTTCACAAATTGTTTGAAAATAATCCGCACTACGTTCATCACAAATACACCCTTTCGATAATTACGTCACAACTACACTGTTTTCAACTTAGGACCACCTTAAATGGAAAGGATTTCAATTTTTTTTCTCATGGGCTATGCACAGAGAAGCAGAACATCCTTCTTCAACACATGCATGAAAAAGAAGTCTTTATTTGACCAATAAATGTGGAAATAAGCTTTAACACGAAATTTCGTGTTAATGCTTATTTCCATATTTATTGATCAAAATCCCCAATTTTTTTTCACGCATGTGTTGAAGGATGTTCTGCTTCACTGTGCATAGCCCATGAGAAAAAAATTGAAATCCTTTCCATTTAAGGTGGTCCTAAGTTGAAAACAGTGTAGTTGTGACGTAATTATCGAAAGAGTGTATTGCTTGAAAACGTCACTTTTGCTGTAACAATTTGAGCACGGTTTCTGAACGGAGCGAGATGAAAACGGAGCGCTTGGCGGCTTCGTGCGAACACAAACGCCGTCTTTATCTTGCTTTTATTATTTTTTTACTTTAGCATATTTTTATTATCTTTATATTAAAATATTTGGGTTTTTTGTACTATTTGAGCTCGTTTTGCGAATCCGTACCGTCATTATAGTAGTGAACGTAGTCCTCTTGAAACCCGTCTATATACCAAGAGATTTCGCAGTAGGCCATCTGTATTCATTAAAAAATAGACATTTATAAGGAGCCCTTGACCCCTTGTATCTTATAATCTTGAAGGCTCACCACCTTCTGCACTAAAATATTATATAATTTAAAATATTTAAAATTCTGATACATTCTAATGTAATATCCCCCGTACATACATGTAATATCCCCTTAAGTACATGTAATATCTCCTTCATCCACTACGGTCTCATCGACGTCGGCTTGCGTCACTGCTGCACTCTCCTGAGCCACCTGACTCAACATATCTACTGCGTCAGCGGTCATTATGCTACTTGAACCCAGCCCCTACACAACAAATCAAAACGTGTCAAATATGGTTTGTGGTTTTCAAATGAAGTTCAAAATTAATTTTTCAGCAACCAAACTGGGGAATTGATGCAAAGGTCTGGTCTCTACGTTTAACCTTAACGTATCAGTATTTTGGCTTCTGAGGTATTAGGGCCATACACAAAATACATGACGCTTTTCCCCCGATTTGTGACCCCCCCCCCCGGTGATAAAAGGGACCTATGCTGGATCAATTTTGATTGTTCTCATAGCAATGCTATTTACATTAATTGCCACATTCCTTATTTTAATACTTTTCAACAGACTAGAATTCGAACTTTTTTGGATTGAGCTTTTGAGATCTACATGCCAGTCCAAGATATCGTTTTTCGTGGTAACGATTCACGTGACAGCTTTGTGTACTCCCTGATACTACACACGTAAGATCGCACAGCTTGTATAACAAACCTGCAGCAGTCTTGTAGCAATACTGTTCCAACAACTTGTTCCCAACATGTTGACAACTTGCTACAACAGCAAGTTGTTCCAACAATTTGTTATCGTCCTGCAATTCAACAATTTGTCAACAAGTTGTGAGTGACAACCTTGTAGCGACTTGATAAAATAACAGCATTGTTACAACTTGTTGACAAGCTTGCTACAAGCCTGTTGCGAACACATCTTGTTGACAAGGACAACAAGCAGTGCGAACACAACGTGTTGACAGCTTGTTGGCAGACTTGTTACAAAATGTGAGATTTTTACGTGTGTACCCCCTAAGCGTCACGTGTTTTGTGCATGGTCTCTTCGGTTGCGTGACACTTAATGAGCTATAATGTATACTATGAGGGCCTACATTACTACCTCAAGACTTCCAGGCTGAATAAACAGTTGGCGGGCAAATTGTTCACCAGACGATACGCTACTGACACTAACAACAGCGGGCTCATCTTCCGTGTCCTTCTCTTTGATAGCCTGGAGACGATCTTTATAGGACTCCGCCTCTTTCTGAGCCTGCTGTAACTCCGTTTGATATTTACGGCTATCTCGACGAGCCTGCTGTAATCTCTCCTCCAGCTCTCGGCGCGCGCGCACCTCGCGTTCCTGCGTCTCGACGATCTTCTGTAGATCAACGAAAACCTTTTGCTGCTGCTGCTGCTGAGAAGTCGTGGGGGTCTGGGTACTATTTGCACCTACAAAGACAGAACACCGCGATCAAACAAACACCGCTGTCAAACGTCCGCGTGTTTACCGCATGCACTCAAAAGACTGGAACCAGTATTGTTTTTACGAAGCTCAAGCAAAATGTTTAGAGGAAATTACGACAGTTTAAACTAAGTATAGCTTCGTCTTGCCACATGGAAAAGCGGCGAAATTCCCTACCTTATAGCTTTAGCCGTTTCCTTATAGTAAACGCTTTTCTCGTGTTTATTCCTATTATTTTGGCAGTCATTTTTTCCCGCCATTTTCGTAGACTCGCACATGCGCTTTACGTTTGACCGCGGTGTTGATCAAACACGCGTGAGTCCTGCAAACTGAGTGCAAACATTGAATATGTACTCATGAACTGACCTTGTAAGTTCTGACTGAGCAAATTTTGTAGAGCAACTGTGGCGGGAAGCTGGGAACCAATCAGTGTCGGTTGAGTGTTTGCTTGAGTCGACGTAACAGATGTCTGAACAACGTCCGTCATTTGACCTTGGAGTTAATAAAAAATAATTAATAAAAATAACGAGATTTTGTTAGCATCTCCCTTGATTGAAAGGCCCTTCAACTGTTATTCTATATACATACATAAATACAAACATACTAGAAATATTTATGAAATCTGCGTGTTGGTGCAATGTACTCAGGTGAATAAGATGTTTGTGTGATGTTACTCTGAGTGCATATCCACACCGGGAAGGCTTGAAAAATATGCCTGGCCACGGCGGGATTCGAACCTACGACCTTTGGAACACTAGCCCAATGCTCTTCCAACTGAGCTACGCGGTCAGGACGGTTCGAGCAAGCGATATTTCGGAACTGAGTCTAGTTCCTTCGATATCAGTGTAATCTAATATTTATGAAATCTGCGTGTTGGTGCAATGTACTCAGGTGAATAAGATGTTTGTGTGATGTTACTCAGAGTAACATCACTATATATATATATATATTTTTCGCAAATGTTCCTGATCAGGTCTATTGTCTAATAAATGTATATGAGTTTAATAAAAATAACCACTTTACAAAAAAACACACGTGAAATGTCCGTGAAATGTCACTAACCTTGCAACAACTGCTGTAACAGTTGTTGATGTGTTGTTGCAGTTGGTTCAGACTGTGTTGTCTGGGATTCTTGTTGTTGCGATGTAGCAAGAGGCACAGTATGGACCTAGCAAGAAAGAAATTTTTATACTACAGGGTGTTCCAAAAAAAGTATACCTTTTCAAATCAAGCCTTTGTTGGCATTTGAATGCCTTATTACTTTGTTGAACCAACGGGTGTAGTTTATATAGCTGGTACAAAACTAACGCCACGAACTGGGTATGAAAAATTGCACCAAACTCTTTGCAAACTTCAGAAAGATTAGAGTTGGTGATACCAGTGGCCAAAAGCTAGGTAGGCTCGGGAAACCGGAAATCCAGGTATTGTTTTCTTTGGAAAAATTACGGGAACCACCGAGTATTTTAATAAAATATAAAACAACGGTAACTCCGAAAAGAAACATTTTAATAATTCTAGCTTTCGACTAAGATTCCGTCATCATCAGGAATGATGCTAGGTTACATCATCAGGAATGATGCTATATAGGTTATCATCAAGAATGATGCAAGGTTACCTTTCCTGTACATATCAAATTACTTAATCTTCACTATATATATCGATGTAATGTAACCTAGCATCATTCCTGATGATGACTGAATCTTAGTCGAAAGCTAGAATTATTAAAATATTTAATTTCCGAGGTAACGGGTTTTTTAAAATATTTTTTATGTTTTCTTTGGCCTAAGTCATGATTTGGTGCTATTTCCGCCCCACATTGAGTTTTAAACCACATATTTTAATTAGCACTGGTATTCAATGGCCGTAGACAAACTATTATACGCCCTTCTATAAACTGGCTCAATATATATGTAATGCCAACACTGCTCGTACTTACCAGAACTTGGGGCGGCGTGTTCTGTGTGTTAGTTGGAACCTGGGCCTGAGCCTCGTTTTGATTCGGAAGTACTTGAGCCAGCGCCATTTGTATCTGCGGTAACTGCCCTGGCACTTGCCCAGCAATATGTAGAGGTTGGGTTAAAATACTATGTACAACATTTTGTCTTGGAGTTTGCATGTCTAGAGAATTTTGACTCAGTTGTTGTAGGATGGCTGGCGTGAGTTGGACTTGAAATACACCCTCTTGTTGAAGCTAGAAATAAAGATAATCAACAGTTTATATGAGCCTTCGTTAACTCCGGTTTACCATTAAATAGACCTTATGCATGATGACGTCACAAGGATTGATGCCTGCAAAGAATGCTGGTCTTAGAAGTCACCGCTCGGGATAATTTCGATAGTGGCCATTTTGAATTGTTTAATTTTCCCAGGCGATGACTACTAAGACCAGCATTCCTCGCGAGCATCAAGCCTTGTGACGTCATTATGCATAAGGTCTATTAATACGTTGCTAGTGTCGTAACCACGTCGTGATTACGGATGTGAAATAATCTGGATATATCCTAGGGGCAAGTGAATATCATGACGGGCAAGTAATTGTTTTATCTTGCTTGCCCGATTGGGCATATCTTGCTTGCCCGATTGGGCGTTGCCACAAAAAGCTGGGCATCTTAAGTTTATGTTTTCATTGCCAGATAAATGATTTATAGTGCATGACTGCATGTACTTGATTCAAATTTTGTTTTTTTGTGGGCCAAAGCTAGATCTGAGGCAGTATAACATAGCCATATAGAGAGCAATGGGAGAACGGGTCGACATGGTGTCCCCTTAATTTATCCCCCGTTTGTACCGCAGTGGCCATTGTCTGATGGCAAGTGAATTTTATTCAGGGCGACTAATTTTCATGTCCAACTTGCCCTGAGGGCAAGTGGTCATAAAGGTAAAGTTACACCACTGTGTGTTCTCTGTGTTCTCTGTGTTGTATGCAAACCAGTCTTTACTGGTTACAGAGGTGAGTCGATACTGCATTAAGACCGATTTACACCACACAACTTTTGCCTAAAACTGTCGCATGCAACCTGCTCACAACTTGAGTTGTACTCATTTAAGCCTGGTTTCCATATGGTCGTAACGGTCTTAAAGATCGAGTAACGTTCTTTCTCATCAGCCGAAATACAACATTTTAGAACTGAAAATACGCGGAGTGATTATAACTAGTGAATGCTTATGATTTATATGTGATTTACAGGTATAAACTATTATAAACTGGCCGTTGAAAAAGATTGTGACTCCGGCTTCACTGGTATACACACAGGGAAAGTGGAAACGTTTGAGTAGCATCACGAATGCTTTCACAACATTGTTTCGTAGTACGTCCAGATTTGAAACTGTACGAATAGTGTACCTGCTGCGTATTAGGTTTCTCTGACGTTGTAGTTTCCACATTGGCCAATTGCTGTTGATTTAAATGACTGCTGTCAACGACGAATTGTGGTGTTCCATCAGGAGCAGAGAAAAATAAATGACCTGAAGACAAAACAAATTTCCTTCCTGTGAGCACAACTTGAAGATAAAAGCGGCATGCATTCTCCATAACCATACTCCCCACAAACACTGTGTACTGAGCACTGTGTACTGAGCACTGTGTATTGAGCACTGTGTGCCGAGCACTGAGCACTGTGTACTAAGCACTGCGTGCTGAGCATGGTTTCGAACTTAAGCTGGAGTAATACGGGCAACAAAATTGCTGCAACTTGCAACAAAATCTGATTTCAACGTATGTTAATTGAAAATGTTTATCCACATTAATTACAAATCACGAGGCAACACGTGTCAACATTTCTACTTAACATGCGTTGAAATCAGATTTTGTTGTAAGTTGCAGCAATTTTGTTGCCTGTATTACTCCACCTTTAGGGAATAAATCTAAAGGTTCATGCAGATTTTGACTTCCAGTCTTCCACTACCATTAACCAATCAGATGCGTTTAATCTAGCCGATTAACCAATCAGATGCGTTTAATCTAGCCGATTAACCAATCAAATATGTGAAAGCCGAAAGGTAGCGAGAGTGGAAGTCAAATCTGAACACCTTTACAGAGCTTGATCAAAGATCGGACGAAATCGCTTATGATCGGCAGAAAAGCAAGGTTTCCAACCTGAAAAAAAGCAGGGAAAGTCATGACTGCCGATCACCACGATCGGGAACTTTGGGAACGTTATTTCAAGTCCTGTCTTTATTATGTCTGTCAAGCATGAGTTCTTATTTTCTAGTTACAAATCTTCAACTCAAAATTTAAAAATTCCTACTCGCGGTGCTTGCCTATTATTTCCACCCCTGTCTTGGCGGCTACATCAGGGGGTGCCCCCCTTTTAACCATTACTAAACAAGTACAAGTACCTTGTCCCCCAGGTCCTCCTACAATAGGAAGAAGATAGGCGGTGGTCTGAGTGTTGGACTGAGTCGCTTCGCTTGATGACGACTGATCAACAACTGAAGATACAGCTAAAAATACAAAGTGGTATACAGTGATTAATGCGCACGTTTTTTCAAGCTCGTTCCCAGGGTGACATCAGGGAGTTTACGAATGTGAGACGGTGACGTCAGGACGACGGCTATCAATATAATGACATTAATCCTAAAGTACAAAAGAAATGAATAATTTAAAGTCTAACAGGGGTTCTAGACGTCGTCCAAGCTCTGTTCACAACGGCAAAATGTATATTTTCACGTCCTGTATGCATTGCACGCCGTGACAGGTAGTTTTTCTAGCAGAGTTGATCAACATTGCTCGGAGGGTTAAAGCTCTGTTTTACTTGTTCGAAACTATTTTAAATTCATACAAAAGTAAATACAAGACAAGATTTTCATACAATCATTTATTTCAAACAGTTTGTTTAGCCGTCGTCCTGACGTCACCGTCTTACATTTGACGAGAGGAGAGAGCCTGGGAACCAGGTTGATGTCTTTCACTTCGGGCTTTTACACTGATGTGAACTCAAGTGAAACATTCAGTGTGATTCCAAATTTTGGCGTTATTCTCACCTGAACCTGTTATGGACGAGACAGTGACGGTAGACTGGGCACTAGGCGCGGTAACATTCTGATGACCAGCGATAGGAACTTGCGTAATAATCAACTGATTACCAGTAGCACTTCCCGATTGGCTGTTGAACCCGATTGGCACAGCAAACGGGAGTTGATGCATGGGAATGTTCAAAGGTGAAGGCTGTGCAGGTTGTGAAAGCGCTGAAATAGTGGAGAGGGCAGCCAGAGGGGATTGAAGTGGGGGGACATTCCCCCACATGGGAGGGGTCATCGGGGTAATGTTACTCAATAGTTGACTCGGTGTGTTGGGTGGGATCGTCAACGGGGAAAGGGTTACGCTTTGTTTTCCAACAGCGGACATCGCCATTGCGATCGAGTTAGTTGGAGCAGATGGTATGCACGTCGTCTGATGTAATGTGGCCGTTGCCAGAGTCGCGAGAGCGTCCAACACACTCGAGTCCTGGGATGAGCTTGCTTCTGATTTCAAACCGGTTTCTTAAAAATAGATATTATTACATCGTAAGTCATTGCTACCAATGTCAGGGGCTTTCAAAACAAGTCAGCAGCCACTGGAGGCGGATGTTGTGAGGCTTACTGCCGGCTACTTTCTTTAAGTTGTGCTGTGCATCCATCTCGCTTTTTTCGCGGTTGTGGCTTAAAGTTCGCCGGAATTCGGTATACTGTACCTTCTAGCTGCGGTTTTGCAGCATTTCGCGACATAAATATATGCAGTATGCTGTAATTCCATGGGTGGTCCCTCATGCAAAATCTCACATCTTGCAGCAAATCTGCCAACAAGCTGTCAACAAGTTGTGTTCCAACTGCTTGTCCCAAGTTGTCAATAAGTTTGGAATAACCTGTTAACAAGTTTGGAATAAGCTGTTAACAACTTGTAACCACCTTGTTGATATTATCAGACTTGTTGCAAGGTTGTTCCAACAAGTCTGCTACGCCTACAGTCTTGATATAACAACGTTGTTACAACCTTGTGTGGTGAACTTGTGCATTTTTACGTTCATAGGGAGCTATAATGGCACACGTACGTGATACGAAAAGAACCTACTTTTCGTGTTTTTCTCTTCAGAACTAGCCAGAGCAGCAGCAGTAACCAACGGAGCCATTGTCTCTGAATGTGTTCTTAATACTTGTACATCTAGAAAAAGAAATTATTCATCATAGACCAATTCGAAAAACAGTTGTCATTTTTTTTTCTCCCGAAATTAATTTCAACCATCGAAAATACCATTGAAAATTTTCAACTTTGTGTCGGGCAATTTGTGTTGGGCAATCACATTTTACAAAATTTTCTTTCTGCGGAAAATTTTCCTGAGTGGAAAATTTTGCATATATAACAATTTAACTGCTGTCATTTAACATACTTACTCTGAACATTGCTGGAGTCCTGGACACCAGTCCAAGAGCCTGCTGTCATTGGAAACTTTCGAGTTTTCTGTCGTTTCTTAATCGAACCAAGTGTTAAACTGGTTTGACCTGAAATAAAATACGATAAAATATCAGATTCCAAAATCACAATTCAGTGCTTCTCAGTGAAAGCTAAAGAAACAGAATTGCTACAATCGCCAAGTACTTTCATGGCTTCAAACTGCTTGGAAATGGTTAGGACTTAGGTTAATACTAATTTAACTCATCTTCTATGGAAAAATGGATGGCAGTAACAAACCCCCAAAGAATGCTTGTATAACTTACTTTGTCGCTTGATTCCCTGACTTCGATCTGATGCCTAGAAGTCAACAAAATCAGTAATAGTAATGCGTCAGGCTAAATAAACTAGATTGTGGAGAAACATCTCAGAGAAGGAGGAGTTGTCAAGTGATGCATCTAAGCGTTTTGTGACTGAACTACCTGAGGAAGATCATTAATCGTTTTTGGGTAGCTGAGACCACAACAATGTTTGATGTTTGAGGTATTTTCCTGTATTGCGAGGTCGCGGTGCCTCTATTAGTGAGCTTAAGAAACGTGTCAACAGCCACAGACGTCACCTGAAAATTGGTATATCTGGTGGCATTTGCATCATAAAACTTTAAAAATCTTGCATTTTGTCATATGAGTTGAAGATTACCACAAACTGATACAAAAACATACACAGTCAAACTGGATGTTCTCTTGCAAGCAACATTGCAATATTGTACCACAATATTGCAATTTTGATAGGCAGATTGCAGGGTGCGATCATTCAAGATTTCTAGTCGTACCTGACTGGTACGCCAATGGTTGTTGCCGCGTACTTGCGCTAGAACAAACTCAGTACTCAATGCTCAGTGTGTATTTACTCTTTAAAAATAAGGTTCATAAAGTACAGGTTTCTGAAAAGTATGTTCAGACTACGAGATAGCAAACGGAGTTTTGCTATTTGAAAAGGGAGTTTTGCTATTTGAAAAGGGTGTTTTGCTATTTGAAAAGGGAGTTTTGCTATTTGAAAAGGGAGTTTTGATATTTCAAA
>CACRXK020008783.1:0-20214 GCA_902702795.2 Paramuricea clavata | reverse complement strand
GTCAAAAATATAAATCGAAAGGAAACGGAAGTAAGCAACTTAATACAGAGGAAGTCAGGAAACGGAAGTTAACCAAGAAGCCAGCGAATGGTATTCTTTGTTCTAAAGGGGGGTGAACACGCGCTGAGATATTTACGTATGTCGATATTAAAAAGTTAAAGATTTCGAAACTGACGAATTATTTCTCTCTTTATAAACATTGCTGACCTCGTCTTTTACAGTAACAATTACATTATTATATTATATTATATTATGATTCAACCGAATATCTTGCTCGCCGTCTGGATGTTTACGAGATAAATATTCTTGTACTAATCTATAGCCTGATGATCCTGGGTGATACTTGTGAGATACCACGAACAAGTAGATCAAAATCATTGTCCCTTATCGTAGAATGTGATTGAGTGATTCCCTGTTCGTATATAGCGGAGACAAAGTAAAATTAACGTCGACGTCGTCGTATTGCACTCTCAGATACTCAAAATTTCTTGTAATTTCTGCTCAGGAAAGTCCAACTTGGAGAATTAAAGTTTAGATGGCCTGTTGTCAGACGTCCAGTCTTTGTCTTCCCACACCAAAATTCGCATCTTTCGCATGTTTCCCTTTGACGACGAACAATCACTTGAAGGATGCGCATATCTGACAAAAGTTGTTGCTCTAGAGGATTTTAAGCATTGAGAAAAATATTCGGTTGAATCATAGCGAATGTTATTGTTAAAAGACGAGCTTAGCAATGTTTGTGGTTAACTTCCGTTTCCTGACTTCCTCTAGTTAAGTTGCTTACTTCCGTTTCCTTTCGATTTATATTTTTGACTTTTCGATTTATTTTTATGAGCCGCGGCTTTGACTTATCATTTGGGAGTTTCGTATTATAAATAAAAGTTTGGACTTGCGTTTAATTTTCATGTATATCCTTTGAGGTTTGAAATATATTTTGCAGTTTTGAAGTATATGCTTTAAACTTTCGTTTTATTTTTTTGAGTTTGAACTTCATCTTGATATTTTCAACATTATATTGAGAGTTATAACATGTTGATATAATGTTTGACTATTACTTGTTGACTTGAAATAATTTTGACCGGAACGGAACGCCATAGTTATAGCAGTGTTTAAAACATTTTTGACAAACTTTGATACAGTTATGTGTACAGAATACTACAGATTGATTCTCGTAAGATCTGGTAGAGTTATCGTTGCACTGAATACGAGTTTGCACCGTTGACAACGGCGTTGTGCTAGACACTAGACAGCAAACAAAGACAAGGACAAGGTCCGTGAATGTACACGTTGGCTACATGTACCTCCTTGCTTTTTTCTTCTATTGCATTAAGCTTGTTGGCGAGCCAATTAAGCGATTAGCGATAACACGTTGGCGATAACACCTAAACACGTTGGCTATCTCCTCGTCTTTCTTTAATATTTATACAAGGAGCTCTGACACAACTGATTCCTTTAGTCTCGTAAGTTTTTTTCTTCGTAAACGCCGTACAAACGTTTACCCGCTTCTGTTTAATAGTTGTTTATGCTTTATTGATCTGATACAAATCTGATGCAATTTTTCGCTCTTGTACTGAGTATAGCCATCTATTCTGTGATGTAGCACCTTATACAGTCAATGAGAATGTACTTATACGGTCTAAATAATATCGACGGTAATGCATAACATCAATTTATATATTGTATTACTATTATTGCGTAGATTTTCAAAGATTTACTCAATATTCACGTCTGAAATCTTTATATACTTGAAAACAACACTGTCTCGCTTCTGCCTGCACGTACTGTACCTCTGTATAATGAGTATGCCGTGAAAAAATAATATCGGCACTCAATTGAATGCCTAGAAGCAAGATTTTCGACTCAATATTTACGTCTGAAATGTTTATACACTTAACTGCACTGTCTAGGCGGTCTAGCTCCTTCCTAGCTTTGTATAATGAATATACCGTCTAAATATTATCGGCACTTAATTGAACGCCCGTAATGCATAAGATCAATTTATATATTACGTAGATTTTCAAAGATTTACTCAATATTCACGTCTGAAATCTTTATACATCTGAAAACAACACTGTCACCCCTTCCTAGCATATCGTCACGCCATCGTGATCTACGGCTTGATAGCGCATGCGCATTTGCGCTACTAAAGAAAAAATCGTGTGTTCCGGGGTAACGATCCTTTACACAACATGAGAAGCGAATGTTCTAAAATTTACAAAAAAATACAATAACGAAAGCGATTCCTCGAAATTTTTGTGAACTTGGCAAAAGGATAATAGAATATGTAAATATATATGTAAATATGTTAACTGACATTGCCTAAATAACCTTCAAAGTACTGACTAAGTACAATAAATCACTACGAACATAAATCGTATACACCCCCCGGAAAGTTTACTCTATGACTGACTGACTGACTGACTGACTGTTTGACTGATTCGTGTGAATTCGCCAGCCATCACAATAGTGTGAAGTGAAACTTCACACTAAAAATGTGACTCAAACCTAATATTAACTTTAATGTTTGTTACTAAATTTTGGGAATTGCGATGTTAGCGCACAGAACATAGCCCTTTGAAGTCAACCATGCGTACAAGTGTACGTATCTATCAATGTATCCATGAATTGACTATACGACTCATCC
The DNA here is from genome assembly GCA_902702795.2 of Paramuricea clavata. Taxonomy (NCBI): domain Eukaryota; kingdom Metazoa; phylum Cnidaria; class Anthozoa; order Malacalcyonacea; family Plexauridae; genus Paramuricea; species Paramuricea clavata. Next base: position 17,570 of record CACRXK020008783.1, on the reverse strand, counting down.
AATTTCGCCACGTGTTAAAATACTACAAGATGTTCTTAGAAACATTGCATTAAAAGAGTACTTGACACTGAGATGATTATCACTTTTTCAATTTTATAGATAAAAAGCTCATATAAGCTCATCGAGCTAAGCTCGTCACCTCCGTGTTTAAGCTCATCGAAAAACGCTTACGAAATTATATAAGCCCAGGGCTTATAATCGGAGGTTTACGGTATAAGGTCTCTAATGATAAAAATAAACACTACTGTACCTGATCTTTAGTCTTCTTTTCTGCATTTTTCTCTCGCTGTAATAACCAGGATTCCTTTTCGTGTCGCAACGAGTTAATTTCACTTTCCAATGCCTGGATTTTTTTCAGTTGTTTTCCTTGTACGTTTTGCTGTAATCATATAAAATATCAGTCAGGACTTTGCCATCGAGGTTTAGTAAGAAAGCATAGTGGAATAAATGTAATCCCAGGCAGATATGTGAATCAAGATTTCGTTGGTAGGGATGCAACTACCTGAAAAATATAAGGAGAATTTCGACGTTTCGGGAGAAGGCCCTTCGTTTGGAATACGAAGAAATTCTCCTTATATTTTTCAGGTAGTTGCATCCCTATCAAAGAAAGCTTGTTAATGCTTCTGGCACTACCTACACTGACACAGACAGTTCAAGATACGTGAAAGCTTACCGAGTCAGCCTGAAGTCTTTTTCTTTCTATTTCAGATTCATTGAAAGCCTAAAAATTTCACATTAAAAAGAAAAAACTGTATTTGAATACCAATGTAAAGTATGGAGGGTTTGCACTCATTCCCCAAGGACCAACCCAGGCGGCCATGCTGGTGTTCCAGACAAAAGAGTCTAATTAAAATTCTTTTGAATAGGGACGCCGGAACTGGGGGGCAGAAGGGGCAGCCGCCCCCGTTGCCCTTTACCAGGAGGGGCAAGGGGGGCAAAGGTGCCCTTTCAATTTAAAGGATTGCCTTGGCGAAATAGCGAATTGTCAGAAATGTTAGTGCGATTCTATATTATGAATTTGCCTCAGAAAACGCAAGAAATGCAGTCATCGAGCTTCAAGAATAGCACGATCGCCTGTCAGAGAACCCCCTCACACCCCTATCATCCAATAAATAGAAAACATGATTAGGCGAAGTTCAACTCCCGATGTTTTGCAAACATCTCTCAGTATATATCAATTCAAAAGTGCCCTTTCACGAAAATCTGCCCCCCTTGCCTTCACATCGTTCCGGCGTCCCTGCTTTTGAATTGGAACACCGGCGGCTGTGTTGTTAGTTTGTTAATTTGTTACAAGATTGTAAATCACAACTTGTTCATATGATGTTGAATAAGAAGATACGAAGTTGTTGGAACAACTTGTAACAAGTCTGTTCAGTCTACAAGACTACAACCTTGCAGCAACTTGTCAACAAGCTGAGGGACAACCGGTGCGAACACATCCTGGTGACAGTTGTTGAAACATCATTGCTATAAGCTTTGTTGTAGATTTGTTACAATTAACCTGCGGATTACAACGGCCGTTTTTTTTTCTGTATAGACATTTTGACAAAGCAAACAAAATAAGTAGTTTTCATTTAAATTAAAGGTATACTATTTGACCAGTACTGTTCATAAAGAACAAAGCCGAGAGAAGCTACATAAAACATTTTCTTGGCTTCGCTGTGACAAACAATAAAACCACGTCACCAGTTCATGGTACCAGGCATGCATCAATATCCACGAAACAATATCCACGAAACCAAGAACTTTTCAGTTGCATGGATCTTAACCAAAAATTAAGTAATGTAAAATAATAATTATGCGAAAGACAAAAGGTACTTACAGTTTTAGTTTGTTCCAAGTTCTTTTTCAATTCCTATATTTGAAGCAAAATTATTAAAACCAGTGTGTAATATAACAGTCATCATTATACGGCAAGCATCACTTCCGGTGAAATGGCGGACTGTGATTGGCTGAGAAGCACTTTTAGCGGTCCATTATTTTCCCGTAATGGACCGAAGAAACGCATACATTTTAAAACAAAATAGCAAAACTAACTAATTAAAAATTTGAAAATTATAATTTAATTTGTTATTAATTAAGTTAAGATATCTGCGAATGGTTTTTAGTGAAAAAGAAGGAATACATTGGTATTTTTTGTTTTCAGTTCGACCAAATGTGTACCACGCTACTAATATGCATTTCAAATCATGCATTTCTTGCGTTTTTTTTTCAGTTATAAATACCTAGTATAAATGCCATATAATAAACTTTTTATTGACCTCGCTCGCTCGGTCTTTACAGAGAAATATCGGATCTCAGTCTTTTTGTACAAACCTCGCCCTACAGGCTCGGTCTGTACAAAAAATAAGTTTCCAATCATGTCCGTCCGGAACGTGGGCTGGTCTGAGATATTGTCAGACCAAATTTTCACAATCATATTGAAATCTGACTAAAACATTTGTAGAACTTGTTGAAATAAGATGTAACTCATACCTCGAGAACTGGCAAATTATTCAACTTGGCTTGAAAAGCTTCAATGGTGTCCCTATAAAACGGAATAACATTGTGTCCCAATCAATTTATACAATCGAACCAAGTAAAATAGCAAGCTGAGCAAGGAAAGAAAATGTCGCAGTCTTTTTATGCAAAAAGTAGATTACTCGTTGAGTGCGTGTTTGGGAAAAAGCTGCTATATATTAGCCATGGCCGGATTTTGAGGGGCGGTGGGGGGAGCTGCGCACCTCCTCTGAGATCGTTTTGCACCTCCCCTGAAAAGTCATGCACCTCCATTTGGGTATGGTAGGTAAGATTTGAAAAATTTCTTTGTGTCTGTAAGAACGTTTATTGGAAGAAACTTTGTAGTAATGTATTGAATGGCAAAATTGGATGAGTTGTACAGTCATAATTCATAAATACATGCATACATCACGTAGTTGACTCTGTGGAGGCAGGGGTACATTCTAAGCCCTAATATTCCATGGGAGTCATGAGCTAGGATTGTTGCACCTCCCCTAAACAATTTTTCACATCTCCCAGCATTTCCACAAAAATCCAGCCTTGATATTAGCTATAGATATAACCAAGTTTTGTACACGAGAATTTCCTCTGCGTTACGTCACGAAAAGCACTGTTTGCGTCGGCGAGTTTTGTGAATGCTGTTATTTTTCCTCGTCGCTATACAACAAAACACTTAATGTCTGCTCTCAGGAAATAGTTTGTTTTGTTTTCCCTCGAATCTCAATATATGAAATGCTCGGGAAACCAAAACTATTTCCCTCGGGAACAGAAAATGTATACTGTAATCCCTATTTACAATACCCTGGGGTCGGTTGTTCAAAAATCGGTTAGCTTCATCCAAGTTCAGGGTTTTTTTCAGGGATTTTTTAGGACCGTAAAACGGTCCCAAAAACTCAATCTTGAATTGAGTTTTGAAACTCAATCTTCCCACCAAAAGATTCAGTGCAGTAAAAATGAAGTTGTTTGAGTTAAATTCGTGACGTGTGGAAATTAGTTTCAGTTGGAAACCTGACAATCAGGAAAAATGGCTGGAATTCATTTCACAACACAAGAAAAACAACGCATTCGCCATCTTTAACCAGTTTATTGTGTCTGCTTTAACACATTGCTTCTCAACTACACTTATTGGGTACAGAAGTCAGCCTCCCACAGCTGCCCCAGACCCCAGCTGTTCAGCTAAACTCAAGCTTCTCTGCAAAAACGGAGAGAAAATCCTGAAAAAAACCCTGCCAAGGTTAACAAATTGTTCAAAGCAATCTTCCCAACAGCTTATTTTTAAACATGGAAATGTTTTTCTAGAAATCTTGTCTGGATCAATGAGAGTTATATTTTCTAAAGTCATGAAATAAACAGACTTGCAGAGACACTCTAACCAAAACAGTAGGTTAAATTTTAACCCGAGGTTAGAGCTAATCCAGCTTCGAACAACCAGCCCCAGGGGCACCCTCGTACCCAGAACACCAGGGTATAAGAGAAAATAGCCTGGGTACGAGGTTGCCCCAGCGGTCGAAATTTGTATTACAATCGGAACAGCAGACTTTGACATATTTACTATCCCATTTATCCCTATCCCTTGACTGAATCGTGATATCCCTGAGATCCTGTTCACTGGCTAATTTCGCTGACATAGGCTAATATTTACTGAGCAAAAAATGATCAACTGCACGGCTCTCTCATGCATTCTTTCTCTAAGTTGTTTTTCATGATAGGAAAGGCTTGTGCCAGTCTGCCATGCATTACGCAGTAAGATAGAATACATTAATATGAAAGCGAACAAAAACCTCCTTCACGGAAAATTTACACACAATTTCACCATGTATGTCATTTCATATGTGAAATTAGAACTTGATTGTTACCAACCATTTTTTTTTTAATTGATATACCAACCACATTTTGTTCTACTATGCAAACGAGATATTGAAATCATGAAGTTTACTGTTCCATCAGGCATTTTACTGTAGACGGAATAGCGTAAATTGATACTTACGCGGCTTGCTTAAGCAAATGATCCTTCTGCTCGAGTTCATGTTCCAACTCTGCTGTATATTCCATGTTCTACACAACACAACAAAACAATGTAAATGTCAAACAACAGCATTATATAGTGATACTCAAATGTCTTATTTTAATTTCGCCTGAGTCTCCTGCGACATAAATGATTCCATACTTGTATATTTACCTTCTTTGCAGGTGGCCAAAACTAATTTGCAGTTAGTCCCGTACACACTGCGAGCGAGGCAAGTAAACTATGAACCATGGGTAAGTGTGAGTGTGCTAATCATTTTTACTTGCAGCTGAGAGCTAAGCTGAATTACGAAGGACGCAGCTCAACCTGATCGAATCGAAGGCTTTCTAAGCGCCTTCTGCATGGCAGCCACCTATGACTGGGGTCGGCTATTTTGCGAGCTGCGAGTTGCGAGTCGCTAGCCTCGCTTTGAATTAGGCTTTGAAAGTATATTAATATGGACGACATGGAAGGCGAAGGGTTTTTCATCGAAGGGTGTTTTGTTTCATAAATATTAATGACCTTCGAAGCGGTTAAGGTCCCTGCAACTAAATTGGTTAATTTCAACACGTGCTTTCTAATCTTAAAATGGTTATTTAATTTTATTAGTAAGTATGACCAGACACCGACTCAGTTTGTTTTTATATACTGAACGCTGGTACCTATAAGTACAATTTATTTTATTCAATTTATACATAGACATACATAGACATACATACATATACATACATAAACTTTATCTAAACACAGGAAAAACCATCAGTATATCAAAACGATTGCTATTTACAAGTTTACAAGTTTGTAAGTTTAAAAATAAATGCAATGAATGTTTATTTCAGGAGCTGAAAATTGGCGCCAAATTGAGACAAAGCTAAAATCACATCCGCCAGGATGCTATACAGTTTTCAATTTGAATTTTTAGTGTAAACCACAGGTGTAAACACCTGGTTCGGTGCTTCAAAGCCAGGTTAGTGTTAACCCTGGGTTAAAATTAAACCCGATGTTATTAGAAATTAACAATATACTCGTAACTCGCAACTCGCAACTCGCACTTTAGATAATCTCCCTGACTCATGTCTGAGCATGGAGCATATTTACGGTAGAAGGGTCAGTTGGAATAACCCAACCCAGTAAATGCAAAACCCATACCACGAATCAGTACACAAATGTGTCTGGGAGTAAAACTCGATGAAAATTTGAATTGGGACAGTCATATTACATTGATATGCAAGAAAGTAAGTGCAGCTATTGGCGTTATGAGACGTATGAAACCTTTTGTTCCGATGCATACATTAGAATCTGTTTATAAAAGCTTGGTACAGCCATACTTTGATTATTGTTCCCCTTTGTGGGACACTTGTGGCAAGTTGTTAAGAGATAAGCTCCAAAAATTTCAATCCCGGGCAGCGAGGGTTGTTGTAACGGGTGCTAATTATGAGTCTCGGTCGGCTGATGTTCTTAACTCACTCTCGTGGGACACTCTTGAAAATAGACGTTCCGGTGCCAAGTCAGTATTGATGAAAAAATACTTAATGACCACACTGCGCCGGCTCTTCGGAGGTCTTTTGTAGGAAGAGAAATAGATCAAACTAATTACAATCTCCGCAATACTGCAACAGACCTTACATTACCTAAGCCAAAAAGAGAATTTTTAAAAAAAATCTTTAAATATAGTGGTGCTTTGCACTGGAATCAGCTCCCAAACGAAGCGAAACTAGCAAGTTCGCTTCACTCGTTTAGATTAAATGTTGGATAGTGACATGCATACATTTGTATATAGAAAAGTATGTATAGGCCTATATAGTATTTAGATATAATTATTTATTTATTTATTTATTTTCAAACATTTTTAATATTTAACATGCCCCTCATGGAAATCAGCCCAGAGTTGATGGGGCTAGCGTGTTCCTTTTTGTTAATTTTAAATAAAGTATTGCTTGCCTGCCTGTTCAATGTAACAGTCGGCTATCGGTCATTTTCTGAGGAAAGCGCCAGTGTGGCCGTCTACTGATTGTGCTGCACGGGCACTATGGCCAATCATTTTTCCACAATAATTTGTATAAACGAAGATTTGTCAATTGAAATTCGTCTTGACTTCGCAATATTCAAACATTGTTGAGGTACATTTCTCAAATAATTTTTTTTATTACAATTAGTTGATACACAAACTTTGTATGCAAGTGAAATAATTACAATGAAATTTACTTATATATGCAACATTTCTCTTTTGATTCCTATATAAATTACAAGATTCTGTTGGCATCTCACTCGATTGAAAAAAATTGAAGGGTTTTGTACATGGAAAATTATCGAGTGGAAATATATATACATTTATTATTACACCTAACCAGGAACAGCTGCGAAAATGCAACTATAGGTCCTTGGCAGGAATCGAAGCTGCGATTCGGGGCAGCGCTCTAACCAACTGAGCTACAGAATCCAGTTGTCGAGCTCTAACCACAAGTTCATGTATACTAAAGTACTGCCATGTTATGGTATGGGTAAATTATGTGTAAATATCAAGATTTTGTTGGCATCTCGCTCGATTGAAGAAGAATTTTGTAGATGACTGCATATATATATTTACACTGGACAATTTTCCATCTACAAAACCCTTCAACTATTATTCAATCGAGTGAGATGCCAATAACATTTATCCATAATTTAACAGCATGGCATTACCCAGTATATACATGAACTTGTAGTTAATGCTCGACAACTCGACCCTGTAGCGTAGTTGCTATGGAGCGTTGCACCGGAATCGCAGGGTCGCAGGTTCGATTCCTGCCAGGGACCTAAAGTTACATTTTTCGCTGCTCCTCCTGGTTAGGTCTAAATACATGTATGAAATTTACAATCAAAATTTCCATCTTTAAATATTCATCTTGAATATTTATATAATTATATATATATACATATACCTCTTGTCTGCTTTCATTGTTATTCCCTTCTTTTTCTTCAATGACTCTTTCAAGTTCTGTGATGACATCTAAACACAAGAATTTATGAAAATAATTCAGATGCTAAACGTGATTTCGCTCGCAACAGCATGTCTTCCTTAAGATGTGAAAACATGGAAATTATCCCTCGTAATTATTAAGCTTTTGCAAGTGACGCGCCACAACACAGCAGGAGCCTTAACACACGTTTAATTTAACACGCTTTTTGGGTCAATTTAAATTTAATGTTATAGCTGATGGAAATTTCGGAGTGAAAAGTTCAACGTTTAAAACTAAATAAAAACATACGCCATCAACTAGCCGTCAAATTTTCCCAAGTTTACTTCGCTCATTTGATCGCTTTCATTTAACTAGAATATAATACGAATTCAGACAGGCCATTCTCAGACATTCAGTTTCTTCTGCTGTCCGTAGTGCTTGAACCATTGCCCCCTAAAATTGCGGATTTCGTAGCCTAATGTAATGATCCCGCACGACTGCAAGACTTGAACAAAGTGGATTTTTGTATTCACGCTTTTTCCCTAAGAGTCGGATTAATTTGCCATCGTTTGACGATAACGATTTTAAAGTCGCTCACCTGAGCAATTTTTTTCAGTCGGACGATAACGATAAATTTTTTGACCAATCAGCGCGCGTAGTATACAAGTTATCGTTATCGTTGTGTATTGTCACCGGTTTTACACTAAAATCAACCAATCACAGACGAGTAACATTTTTACGTATATTACTATACTTTCAAATAAAACGGAATCAATCAGCTACGTTAATTTAATTTCATATTAAATTATCACTTCTAGTAATTGGACACTGATTCAGTTGAAACTCACCTTGTTTTTCCTGCAACGAATTTTCCAACTCCTCAACTTTATTCTTCAGGTTTGTCTAAATAGAAAACATTAATCTGATCATCAAGTCTCCTTACCCACAGGTTTTATGTTTGCATTGTTTAAAGAAGACTTGAAATGAAAATCGTTAATTTATACCGAGTCCTATACATTATAGGACAGGGGTGTAGGGGGGGCAGGGGTGTAGGGGACAGGGGTGTAGGGGGAGGGGTAAGGGGGTGATCTCAGGGGAGCTCGGCTCTCCTTGTTAAAAATTAAATGGGGGCTGACCTCCCGTTGGGGAAGGTCTCAGGGGGCTCGGCTCTCCTTGTTAAAACTTAAATGCCGGTTGGGGGGCGGGGGTGGCTGACCTCGCACTACTCTTGCAGATTGCATATTCATAACTTGGAAAGTTCTTTGCAATGGTAGTGTTGAAATAATGTGGTAATGGTGTTAGTAATCTGTATCTCATTACTATGAAATAGCTTCGGTATATCGGAATCAGTGTATGAAGAACTGACGTACCACTTCAAGCCTAACTGGCGACGTTGTTCTATTACTCGTACATTCCTATATAAACGGATAAACAAATCAATGTAAAGTTGAACAACACATAGAGTGCAATAGAATACTTTGTGAAACTCATTAATAATTCATGAACAAAACACAAAAGAAATCATGACTGTGAAGGAGTTAGTATATATCTGATACAACACAACCGCTTATGTTGTAAATACTACAGAGAATACAATAAGATACGATTTAATACAGTGCAGCATAATACAGTACGGCACAACACAACACAACACAACACAACACAACACAACACAACACAGTCCATACAATGTGAAACTTATAAATAATTCATGAAGAAGACACGAAGGAAATCATGAGTGTGAAGGAGTTTGTATATCTGATACAAATTCACGCTGATTTACATAAACTTTAAGTTCAATTTTTTCACCAAATATCATTAATTTATTTTAAATTGTTGAAGAATACGAATGTTCTCATCAAGACAGTTCACATGCCATTTACAACATTCGCGTCCGTGTTGTAACGGATATACACAGTGGCGTAGCCAGCCCGACGATTTGGTCCCACCGTGCAAATTTCAACTCATCATCATTTACTTCTTTAGAAATTGATTGTGTTGATAGTTTATAAACATGGCAATATTTGCATAGCGGAACTGAATCGTCCGGCTGGCTACGCCACTGGATATACAAACTCATGAAACAAATTTTGTATTTTTTATTTAATTCATGAGAATTATTAATGAGTTTCACAATGTTATAAAGAGATATGTCATTATATAAATTAAAACCTAGCGAATCTTAGGTCTTTCTTTTAGTTTTATGTACATGCGTATTTTCAATGTTTTCACGGTCATCTATAAGTCTTAGGAATTTTTGACAAACCTGGAGTTTCAGAAAAACTTTATCCTTTTCCTTGCCACTGTTTATCAATTTCTAAAATAATACAAGAGAATTTTTTGTATGAAGAATATTGCTCTCAATACAAACTTCAATCTATGATATAACAATAAATTATTAGAACTTTAATTTTAAAGGTTGAGCGAAATAAAGTTGAACGTATATCATACAAGCATGGATGTTTTGTCATTCCAGTTTCAATCATAATGCGGGGCAGGTGCGCACCTCCCCTGAAAATTCATACACCTCTCTGGCAATGTTCGGTATGAGAATTTTCCGGTATTGGTATACTAGTTTTACGCCTTTTCAATTAGATAGGAAAATTCTTTCGTGGAAATTTGAAGGAAATTTTGACTAATTTGAAAATTGGTGATATAATCATTTCGAAGCTGTTGACGTTGTTTTTAATACGAAATGTCTACTTTTTTCACTTTACATTTGAGTAAAACAAAAATTGATGATTTCGCTATATGCATGAACATGGACAAATTTCGGTATATCGGTATGACTGAAAACTCATATCGATAAACCGATATTGGTTCCAATACCGATATTTTCGGTATAACGGTATACCGAACATTTCCACACCTCTCTTCATGGATCAAAGTCAAAATTTGACTCAAATTTAGCAGTTAACTTGAATGATTGTTACTCATTTTTTATGTGTTGTTTTGATGTTCACTTTGTGATAAAGTTCTTCATTCATTTCTGTGTCAATTACCCTTTTAGTGCAAACTTTGTAGTCATACAGCTATAATAATTCATAAATACAAAATTGATAGGTACACATACATTACACGCATACAGTGATGTTCAGGATTTTGGCAATCTCACTCGATGGAACTAATTGTTGAAAGGTTTTGCAGATGGAAATTTCAAGTGTGAATTTTATGCATTTATTACACCTAACCAGGAGCAGTTGCCAAAAAGGTCCCTCTGCATGGTAGGAATCGAAGCCGCGGCCTTGTGGTGCAACGCTCCAACCAGCTGAGCTTTGTGTGTGATGCCAGTGTAAGGTATGAGTATAAATTTCAAGGTTTTGTGCATCTCACTTAATAGAACTAACAGTTGAAAGATTTTTGGAGATGAAAATCTGGAGTAGGAGATTATATACAATTTTACACCTAATTAACCGGGAACAGTTGCGAAAAAGCGGCTTCACTCTGCAAAGCAAAGTAAGACAAACTTTTGCTCATTTCTCATCCACTTTTCATCCAAATTTAACCAAAATTTAATCAATTTGTCCTTGGATAATGTTCATTCGTCCAACAAATGTTCGTATCAATATGTGCGTTATCGTGCTGACAGACAAACAGAGACAGACCCTGGACAGACACACGTACAAACGCGGATCAAAATATCTCACCGCCAGAGTGCGATAAGACGCGTACTTACGTATACGTATTTTATACCTTACGTATACTTACGTATTTTATACCTTACGTATACTTACGTATACCTTATACTTACGTATACCTTACGTATACCTTACGTATACTTACGTATTTTATACCTTTTTTAGAAGTTCTTTTATAGTGTGTAATAGATGTAAAATTTTGTTTTTGTGCCTTAATTTAGCAACGGCCCCTTGAAAATCAGTCGTAATTCACTGAAGGGCCTACCGTTGTAAAATAAGATTAAATAATAATAAAATAATAATAAAATAATAATACCGGAGGTACGCAGATATTACAATCTGGTACTTCTTTGTTTTCAATCAAGTACCACGTATACCTACACGGAACTCTTGCTATTCGCGTACTTAAAATTCGCCCTATCTACCATATGATCAGCAAACGTTCTAGAAGCGTAATTATATACAGGTATGTACACCTGTATAAAGTGTGACATGTCTTGGCATGAAACATCCATAATTAGACTGATAGGACTAAGGTCTAGTCATTTGTAGTTATATAATATATTGGTTCATGTAATAAAGCTCCTTGTTCTAACTCGTAGTTTAAGTCGCTGAATGAATACATCTCAGAAACTTGTACTTTGCTACTTCATTTCATACACAGAGTACACCTTGAGTCTTAAGTTTGCACAGGCCAAGTTTAAAGTATGTCGCACAATAACCAATCTCAAACTCATTAATAATTCATGAGTAAATCAGACAACCATATTGCTTTATTTTGCTCACATGATAATACTGGATACCTGATGAAGTACATTGATCAAAATTAAATCAGTCCTTGGACTGGATCAAAATGAATTAAGTAGTGATTTATTCGTATCAGATGTCATTTCGAATCCTCCAATTCGGACTGAATTAGGTTTCAAGGCCTCGCATTTTGATCCAGTCCTCGGCTTCGCCTCGGACTCGATCAAATTGCGCGGACCTGAAATCTAGTCCAGTCCTCATAGTCGGATTTGAAATATTACACGAAGTACCAGTCAGGTACGACTAATAATCTTCAATCAACGCACCCTGCACTGGACACACATGCCCTCGACATTGGAAATGAAAAAAAGGTGATTCACCTCTATAGTTCTGTCTTTTTCTGCCAAGGATTGTTTCAGTTTTCCAATAAGAATTTCATGTTCTTGCTTCGTCCACATCTTGCTGTTGTCCGCAGCCTAAGAGCGGAAAATGAAAGAAAAATGATCCAATCAAATGTTCATAGTCTCAAAGACCAAAAAGATCCAAGACTTTCTCTGCCTATTTTTAAACACTTTTCCAAGACAGAAGCGAAAAATGAAAGAAAAATGATCCAATCAAATGTTGATAGTATCAAAGACCAAAAAGATCCAAGACTTTCTCTGCCTATTTTTAAACACTTTTCCAAGACTTCTGAAAACAATCAGCTGTTGAAAAATAGCGATTGTAAGCGCCATTTCTTCAATACTCGTGAAAATCTACCTGCGATCGATCTATTTCATTACAAGGCTGTATTTTAGTGTACGTCCTGGGAAGAAATGGAAAAAGGAGGTGCAACGGTCTAAGTTTTAGGGTTTACGATGTGCCCCATGGCCAGAAATAACGGACATGGTTATTCTATTTCCTTACTAATTTGAATATCATCGATGCATAACCCGTTAACAGTAAATTCGATTACCCGATGCTGTAAATTGGGAAGTCGTTCGCAATTTGCCTCGATTGTTGGTTGCAGAACAAAGTCTGTAGAAATACTTAGTGTAATGTTTGCCTGGTTTAAGTTACTGCCTATTCTACATTTTCGTTTGTTCGTACGGGCAGTAGTGCGGTATTCTCACATAGAGTGCGGTACTCTTACATAGACAAATGTCATAAAAACCAACCTCTGTACAACTATTGAAAATGCAGAATAGGCAGTAACTGAAATCAGGCCCACAGTACACTAAATACTTCGACAGACTTTGTTTTGCAGCCAGTGATTGAGGCAATTTTCGAACGACCCACTTTATTCTCAAATTTTGCGATTAACAACGTCGCGTTCGCAACAATGCACCACATTTGGGCCGAAAGTGGTGCAAATTCACGTGCGTAATACAAATTAATACAAAATTTGCAAATTTCGTAGGGCTCTATTTTCCTATATTTATACAACGTCTTACGTGAATGTCAAGGCTCAAATCGTTTATCTTTTGTTGTAATCTCGCAATGGTGCCATTCTTCTCGGAACTTAGTCGGTCCATTTTCTCATACATTTCCTGTAATTATCGCAGAATATGTGAGCAATGGAACACAAGAAAATACACGCGAAAAAACCTCACAGCTTGTCAGCAGGATGTGTTCGCACTGCTCGTTCCTAGTTGTTCAACAAGTCTGGAACAAGTTATTATCATCTTGAGACAAGGTTCAAGAGGCGAACAGATATCGTCCTCACAAAACAAGTCGTTAACAAGTTGATTTCAACAAGTTCTTAGCAACTTGTTACGGACAGCCTGTATATTAGTCTTGCCGGAACAACTTGTAGCAAGTCTGTCACTGTCATCAACCGTGTCACAAGGTGATACCAACTTGTTCTGGACTTCTCACAACAACTAGGAACAAGCAGTGCGAACACATCTTGTGCCAAATACCTTCCACATACCTTCAGTAAATCTTCTTTCTCAGTCAAATTGTCCATCATTTTTTCATTGTTAGCTTCGTAACTTGCTATCATAGCAGACCTTTCCGCCAGCAAATCCTGAAGTGAGATGGGAAAATAATTAATTTACATTATAGGTTTAAGAGGGTTTTTCAAGGTTTTTCAATTATTTCTTTCTTTATACTTCACGTTGTATTACGACTTGAGTAATTGTGTCTATTCAACAGGGGTTGAAATTTTAATTAGCCGACCAAGTGGCAAGTGAAGTATTTTCTTTGTGTATACAGGGTGTATCAAAATAAACGCAATTCATCTTTTGTGCTTTATAACTTTCGAAATACTATTTCTAGTTAAACGCTTTTAGGCTTACTTCAAAGCCTGTTCTTTTCTCTTTCAAACAAACTATTATCCTTGTCTCCAATGCTAGTAATAATTGCACAGGAAAAGATTTAGTAAAACCTATCATTTTTAGTTGCTGTTTAATTATGCAAGTTTACTATGTTATTGTTTAGTCGGTTTAAATGTTAGAATTTTCTTCTTTAAACTTTAATGTTGTCGTCACTACATCTGGAAAACCACGTAAGAACAAATTAAAAGTATTTTAAAAGAGACCAGGTTGTTTGAAAATCCTAAACGAATGCTAAAAATCGTCAAAACATTCTGGTGTCTGAGCCAGAGTGTCATCGAATTGCGATGTAATGTAAACAGAAATTATAGCAAGTTGATGTCAGTCAGCTTAGATGGTCCAAGCCAAAATTATATCGCATTTGAAGTTTCAAACTGAGTTAAAAATAGTGGAAGAAAAGCCGTAATTATACTTATTGTTACAATCCATTTAATAAAATGCAACATTTTTTTGTTTTAATGAAAAAATCAGTTATTTTCATGAGAACGATTTGTTATTCCATCTCAATTTTTTTAATCTCCAATCGCAATAACGTAAAGTATTATTACCCGCGAACCAATGAGTCAAATTTAAGAAACAACCCACTGTTAGAAAGCTGAATGGCTACGCTTTAAAATGAATGTAAACTTTAACGTTTTCATCTATTATTTGTTTAGCAATTTACATTTCAGTCGAGGATTGCGCTTTTTTTTATACACCCTGTATAGGTGAGACCTTTGATGCCCAAAAGCCTCCTATATGAATCTATCATTTCTTGCTCGGTCAAACTGCAACGCAAAAATTCTCGCAGAAACTTACCGCAATCAACTTCTCTTTTTCTTTAAGCGTAGCACTTAGTTCATTGACCAATTCTGCATCTTGAGTATCTTTTACCTACATATTATTAAATTCAGGGGTAAACTGTTGGTGGTTGTAACAACACTTTCACTGCTAAATTACGTTAAGAGTAGACACGGACAGCTTTGTGTGGGAGAATCGGTTATGGGCATGAAGTACTCCTGTTACAATAAGTATTATATTAAGTATATTTAACCCAACAGACGCTTTATGGCCTTATATTTCATCCTGCGGGGTATATATAAGGCCTGCTCTGAAAACTCTAGGGGTAATGGTCATAGGGCTGCCCTGCGGGTATAAGAGTCCCCAGAGCGCATGCCAGACCCTCTGACCTTATTAACTTGAACCAAGGGGTAAGGGTCCCTTGGACAGTTCCTATAATTCGACTGATAATATTTAGACTGAATGCGTCTAAGGGCATGAAGGTGACCTTTGAGAGCACTTCAGCCCCACAAGTGCATGTATCTGACATTTGAGTGTATTCCCCATAGACAAGAAACAATGCTAAATTACGTTAAAATGCTTATGCAAAGAAATGTCACACCATTTTTATGATGGCATTGTAAAGAAACTTCAAAATGACTAATAAGATACCATTTCAGACACAACCCAAAGAGGCGAGTTTGAATTCCACACGAGACCATACATGCAGTGTCAGAATAATATGAAACTATTTTTTTGTGTATGGAGTCATCTCTTGTAGGTATAACACGCGTGTTTTTCGCGTGGGTTTCGCAGCTGAAAAATAACTAAAGTTTTCCGATCGACGTGTTTTCCAATTTTTGGACATGCATAAATTCTCATACCCTGCCTAAAAGCTAAAAACTTTCATGATGAAGTGTTTCTAAAATTTGGTTACTCTGAAAGCCCACTTGCTCTAGTTTCTTAAGGCCATGGTAAAGCCGAGTTATCGTTCCAGTACTTATAGAGTTCACTGGATAAGACTCGCTACCAATCCCCGTTGACTCGATCGCTCAATGGGTGATTCCAGCTATAGACTAAATTTTGATCAAGGCAAGAACAACGAAATTCAATACCACAACTAGAAAAAGAGCGTCTTAGAATGAGTAAAACTGCAAAGATTGGTTGCTAAATCTTGTAAAATGAAGAAAATATAGCCCTGTGAAGTTCGCAAATTTTGTATATATTTGTATTACGCGCGGTAAAAATAACCACTTTCGGCTTAAAAATGATTATTGTTCCCGCGCGTAATGCAAATATATACAAAATTTGCGAACTTCACAGGGCTACATTTTCCTCATTTTACAACAATTCGCTTCCAAACTTTGCAATTTTACTCATTTTAAGATTCTCTTTCCAGCTATGGTACTGGATTGCGTTCTTCTTGTCTAGATCAAAATTTCGTCTGTAGCTCAGGAATCATCCATTGGTAGAGCGGCGGTCTAGAAACCCGAAGACGCGAGGTCGAATTCCGCTCGAGACAATGAATGTTACGTTGTACTCTGCAGTTTCAAATTAATATGAAACTACTTTCTCTAATAAGATACTTTGCCAAACCAGCTTAGCTTGTTTCTTTCTGAGATATTAACAATGTTTGCTACGCAAATCGTCCTCACTATGACGTCAAAGGGCTGTCTGAAAAAACTTTTGCAATTCTTATAGATAATTAGCCTTTCTCACAATGACGAATATCCGCCATTTTTTGGGTGGCATCTAATTCTCGTTAACCAATGCAGACAATAAAAACAATGTGAAAAGCAATTTTTCAAAATAAACTAACCATTTACAAAGTAAATTTACCATCATTCGTCCAAAAAAATGATAAAAAAGTCGCTGTTATGTGGACTTATCTCGCAGCTCCGGCAGAAATGCCACCCAAAAATGGCGGCGTGAGAAAGGCTAATTGAGTCATATTTGTCGACATATGTATGCCGAAAGTGAAGTCATTACGCAATGTGACGTCATGGTGAGAAAAATGTACGTAGCAAACATTGTTAAGTGTCGCAAGAACGAGGATAGCTAAGATAGTTTGCCAAAGTATTTTATTTGGTCATTTTGAATTTTCGTTACAAAGCAATCATAAAAAAATAGTGTGAAATTTCTTGGCACATATTAAATACTGTGTTCTTAAAGTTCTTGTCAACAACAAGAGAACGAGTTTTTGAGCAAGAGGTTTTAAAACTGTTAGCAGATTTGAGGTATTTGGCCTTCAAATTTGAGGTATTTGGATGACGATACTGACTTTGATTCTGAACGACACAGAAAAAGAAAGACACACAAAAACTACAAAATTGCCAAGTTTCAGGTAAACAACGGGTAAAAATATTTTTAAATCTAGTTTATTGCATCGTATTGCCTGAAAACGTATGTCAGGGAAGGTGTCAATGGCATCTCAAGAATATACAGATTGCCCTTTTAATATGGAAACTATAACCACTAACCTCACTCGTTGCGTTCCGATGAAGAACATTCTTTAAATTCTAAAATGTAAACGACAGTGCATAAAAACAGCGAGCGAGCTCTATACATAGCCGAAGTACTAACATCAGTCGATAGGCAGCTCATGCATGGTGTCGACTGCAGGACGTAACTTAGGTCCATACTTTGGGAGGGGGGGGGGGGGGGGGGG
>CACRXK020008782.1:0-19300 GCA_902702795.2 Paramuricea clavata | reverse complement strand
GGGGGGGGGGGGGGCTGCAGCTGTTTGGTTGAACAGATTCTACTTACAAATCGGGCAATTTCAGTGTAAAGGCAGCCATGGCAACTGCTCATGCTATGTTAAAAGTGCATCTAAATAGGTAAAAGACAATACATTTCTGGTTTGAATAATGCAAACTGTTTTTCTTGATGGAAACTGTTTCGGAAGCCTACTTTTGTTCATGCCTTACGTGTTTCGAAGTTTTAAATTCACAGTGACACAACTTGGCTAAGCGCGTTCATATGAGCCTGGAAGGCGAGATCTCGTCTCGCTCAAAAGGAGTCCAGCAAACCGAGCTAGCCTGGCTCTCATGTGAGTCAAATCTAAAGAACGTATAAATACAATATACGAGGCGGGATTTCGCCACTTGTGAGTAAACCCGGTTTACTGGGCGAGCCTAACTCATATGAACAGGTCGCTAGTCTGAAAATAATCTAAGGGCACAAGCAGGTTTTAAGTCAATTCGAACTTTGTCTTTGGAACACCTAAAGTCTGACATGTAGCTTTGCTACAAAAATTCATGAGGAAAACACAAGAAAAATCATAAGCGTGTCTTATCTTTATATGTGATAGAGATTTCCGTTGATTTACATAAACTTTAACTTTGATTTTCTCGACTTACACAACGTATTTTTTGAAAATTACTTCGCCAATGAAGTTACTGGATCGATCGTTTTTGAAACAATTTAAAACATTCGCAGTGCGTGTTTTATCAGACCTAAAGATACTCGGCTTCGCCTCATATCTTTATATGTGTTAAAACACTGCTGCTCGTGTTTTAAATAGTACATAAAGTTTGGAATAATTTTCAAAATATTTTTGTAATAATTATTGTACTGCAAAATTTAAGCAATGCAAATAAATAACATGCCGGATACTTCGAGGGGGGATTATGTTGCCAACATGTTGCTGGAATCTTAGTTCTTTAAATTTTCTTGCCTTAAATACCATTCAATATATAGCTTAATTTATAGCCCAACAATGCCTTCGTGGTTGCAAAATTATTGTTACAGCTTTGTTACACATGCAGTTATTCACTAGTAGGTAACATTCACAGGCTTTCAGAATTTATTGGGGGCGTTAACGCACTTTTGCCCCCTTAATAAGGCCAGAGGGGCGGTTGCCATCCCCCCAGCTCGCATTCCTCTCCGGATGAATGATCTATTGCATATATAGATTGGTCAGTAAAAAACATAGAATCAAGATCCACACAGAAGGGCCACTTACGTCGGAAGCTTTGAAGTTTCTGTCCTCGCGCATGTCGCATTACGCATGTTGGCCGCCATTTTCCTAGCCAGTCAATGACATTTTCTGGACAATAAACACGCTGTACTGGCTGGCTGCTCCGCCTTCTGGCCAGTAAACTGCATATTTTTGCATAAAAAAACGACGACGCGTTGCACCGCTGAGTGGCCTTTCTGTTACTGATCTTTATTCTGTGGTACAAAACTCCGCTTGAAATCTAGAGAGCGCGGTATCAGGGACCGCGGAGCAGGGGGGGGGGCTGGGGGCTTTAGCCCCCCCTCCAATAATTTCTCATACATATCTGATTTTAATATAGCGCAGATAGCACTTTTCTTTCCGTTGTCTAGAAAAATATTAAATGTCTGATTTGCGTGTTTCAAAATTATAGAGGATATTTCCTACCATGAAGCGAAACATATAGCTTTTAGTATAATACAAACAATTTGACCATTTTATTTAACAGAATTCGGAGCCTATATAGCATTATCCAAGGTGTCACACTCGGTTTCAAATAACGGTTGAAATTCCTTAGGGGCCATTCACAAAGGATGTCCGGCCAAATGATGGATTTTCAGACCCCCCCTCCCCCCCTTGTCCGGCATTGTCCGAATTAGTGAACCCCCCCTCCCCCCGGACATCCGCCATGCCTCGCAAAAACTCACGCAACCTTGTATATATCAAGAGTAAAAAACTTTTCTTACTTTTAGAACTTTTTTATAACTGTAAATGTGAACACAAAAACATATAAATTACTAATTAAAACAAAATCTAGTGTTAACCGCATAGTCAAAATGCCAATTTCACAATGGGAAGGACTGCTCAAAATAGAGGGAAAAAAAAATTTGTTTTTTAATTTTTTTAAATTTCGGACATCCGGATTGCTAAACCCCCCCCCCCCTCCCCCCTATGTCCGAGTTTGTCCTGATTTTCCAAACCCCCCTCCCCCCTCGGCTCGGACATCCTTTGTGAATGGCCCCTTATCACTTCAGACACAGTGAATAGACGCGTTTCGATTTGGTTCCAAACAAAATATTGGCGTTAAAACTGCTAAGCGTCGTTCTAACTTACTGTTTGCTTATGGTTGATTATTCTTTGCCTTTCGAACCTGAATTACCTCCAAACAAAGTTCTCACGAAAAGAATGCAGGTTATTGAACACTCGTTTTTTAAGTTTAGATATAGGTAATGAGAACCATATTGGTGTCCTAGTAATAATTTTATGCCACAAGTCAATAGCTATTGCTAAATGTTAGATCAAAATAGTGTGAAATATGATAGTGTGATGGCCACGTGTTGTTGGCACAATGTATGCCTGCGAAAATTATGTTGTATTTCATGAAACTCAGGATAAAAGATAAAAAAAGACTTGACTATCATCTTTTTAAAATACGTTAAGTTATTCCTTGCACATAATTATGCAGATTAGTTCAGTCTTCATTAGTACACTGACAGGTGTTTGTTTCCATTTATTATTTTCTTGTTATGTATCAGTAAGCTCGCACTTTCCAGAAAAAACATTTCTAAGAAAGATAGGGACGATAAGTGTGGAAAATGCGATTTAAATTACGCTTAAATAAGGCATTAAATTTTGAAGAAAAAAATCTATTCCAGGAAAATGTACTAAGCAAATAAATTTTACCCTTAATAATGGCTTTCTTAAGAGTCATTCTAGAAACTTTTCAGGAGAAACTAGCAAGTTTTATTGCATTTCCGGGGCTCTGAGAGGTCTCAGATTTCAAAATTTCCCGGGGGAGCATGCCCCCAGACCTCCCCCCCAGAAGGCTCACGCCTTCGGCGTTCGCTAGCCCCCCAAATAAAAAAATGGCTCCGCAGTCCCTGGGTATAAATATGTATATATAGGTAAGCAATTGAACTGTTTATCTACAATATAGAGACTCGGAGTACAGCTTGACAAAGTACACTGCCATAATATAACACACATGTGTACATAACGTATTAGCATGTACTTACTGAGTGACCAAACAGCAAATGCTGTTAGCAAGGGCAACGATGTGTCAATATCAAGTTTCGTCTTAATATAATCCTCAAGATCTTCAAAACATTCTTCAAAAATATCTGGCGACGTTTCTCTCAAATATTCTAGCTTTTCTGATTTCCGAACGCTTCGATTTCGGATTATATTTTTTCTTCCCAGTGCAGACACGATTGAAGGAAACATTGTGTTGTGATAGACGTTCAAAGCGAACTCAAAATTTCAAATCTCAAAACCATATTACGATCATAGCATCCAACGACTTCTAACATTGGATAATTTTAATATATAGCATGATTGTTTTCGAACACTGACAATGTAAACTGTGTTAATTTGATCGGAAAATGAATTTATAATTTACAGATTTGTGAAAAGTCTTTAAAAACTTTGTTCTATCGTGCGAGATGCTCAAAATTAATATTAATTTTAATACCTTATATGGAAATTTCTAGGGAAAACGTTACAATATGTCGAGCAAACTAGGATTTTCAGTCTTAAATTCAATGTATTTTGTATGAATATGCCGTTTGAAACTTTGCAATTTACTAATATTGAGGTGCTCTTTCCATTTTCTACGGTTCATATGAATAATATAATCCGTATCTTTTTTCTCTAAACAAAGATACCCCATAAAATAGGTCAACAATCCTAAATCCTAAAATCCGGTTTCAATAATCAATAATCCTGTTATTTAAGCATAAATAATCCGTATCCATTCTCTAAATAAGCTCCCAAATAATCCATAGTCCTAAAACCCTATGAGGGCCTCGATAGTATTCACTCCAGGTTACACCCACAATAATCAGTTTTCGACTCCACTTGACCAACACAAATTCAGATAGTGTTAGAAGCTGAACTTATATATGCTTGTTTACAATTGTATTACTATCATCTAACTATTCAAAGATAATAATTTCGTCCTAAATTCATTCATATACAATAATTTACAAATATACCGATGTTTTTATTCAGCATTTTCTTCCTTGGTGGTTGAAGGAGTGAGTTTTCTTCTGAAAGACATTTTCTTTCCTCCCAACTTTGGAGCGGAGAAAGTACTATCACTTTGCACGACTTTGTGAAGTCCTTCAGGTAATGACAATGTCCCTGATATTGCCAACTCTTTTTCAACTGTATATGAAGAACAGAATAGTATGGATAACGAAAGATTAATTTATCATCTAGAATAAATTGACTGTACGGCTCCATCATGGATTATTTTTACACTGGAACCCTAGGAGCTGTGCATGTGGAGCCGGACTGGCCCAGTTAACCAGGGTGATTCGTTTAATAACGAGATAAAGCTCTTATCACGGGTTTGATAAACATTAACGGTCGTAAAGATTGAGTTACGATCTTTCTCATCAGCCAAAATACAACATTTTATAACTGAAGATACGCGAAGTGATTAAAACTAGAGAATACTTAGGACTGATATGTGGTATAAACTATTATAAACTGGCCGTTGAGAAAGATCGTACGTAAATTCCGAACACAAGCGGAAATTTTGATTTTCTAGAGCCCTAGAACAACATTTCTCGCATTGTGAGACAAGCTTTGAAGAAACACTATAATCCCCACCAAAATTATTTTAACGTTGTAGCCCCTCCCTCCTGGGGCAAAGTGCCCTCCTACCAACCTCTCTATTGGCTGGCCAAGCCATGATTACAGTCAACGTTGAAGGGCGAGGTCGAAGGGAAACATAATGCGAGAAATGAGGGGTCAACAAGGCAAAATCAATAATTTTATGAGGAAGTGAAGGGTTTTGATGGAAGTGGGGGAGTGCTTTTCTACTAAAACTCAATCATCTTCCAAAAAAACCCCGGCAGTAGACATAAATGCTCAATAAGTCCCCAAAGTTATACATTTACCTGCAATAGTCTTAGCTATAGTTTTGGAAGAAGGCAAGGTACTGTATCCTTCGCGTTTTGCAGCAGGAGACTCCCCACCGGAGGCCTGTTGTCTAAGATGACTAGAGATTGAAAATACTTGGTTGTTCTCTTCAGTCTTTCTAGGAACTGGACAGAAGACTTGTCCTGTGAAATCTTCAAACACCGTCGTTTCTTTGTGGTGGGTGACTATGTTACTGATACAGCTGGCTCGTTCTTCGTAGCTGGGGAAATGTTAAGGAATGTGGTGATAATAGTGATTTTAGCAACCGAAAACGGCAAAGGCAGAAAACAAAATGACTTACACTTTTGTATACGAGTCAAAGCTTACATTACTAAACTCTATTTCCCTCTGAAAAGGACTAATCTTTCTTCACAAATAACCCCTAAATAGCAATAGTCAGTGAATTCGCATAGAATACCCAAACGACATCGAAGGTTTTAAGGTGATTCATCAGTAATTGTTCTGGAAATGAGAATTTGCTGAAACTTCCCAGAGGTGAAGTTTATTTTATGCTCATAGTAAAAACAGAACTTTTACGAGTTACAGGACAACATAATATACACTAAAGGATACTAAGTCTGCATGCCAGGGATCAGGGATCGCTTAGCACGACTTGCATTCACAGCCGTCATCCGAACCAACGGCGGGAGGACACGACGATCTACGATTGCTCCGTCAAACAAAGGACCGAAATAAGGGATCTGAAAAAGAGAAAAGAGGGAATTATTACACAGAGAGGTAACAGGGTGCGATAATTCAAGATTTTTAGTTGTACCTGACTGGTACTCCTACGGTTATTGCCGTGTACTTGGGCTGGTACAAGCAAGGTATAAACATTTAGTCTTTAAGGTAATTCCGCAGTTTTGCATTGCGCACTTTTACTGCGCACATCTTATAACTTATAATTTCATCCATTATACGTACCGTTTAAAACAAAATATCATTTTATGACAATTTTATGTTACTTCAAAACATCTTTGGTTACATTCGTGCAAATAATTACGTTAAAATCGATGTTTTCAAAAAAGGCATACAAAAGTGTAGCTAGGGTTCCCTGTGTCTGTAGTATATTTATTTACTTGTATTTCACGTTTTAATGCCACAATTCCCTAAAAAGATCGGTGACCCCCATTTTTTAACTAATAATTTATTTCTTTAATGCATTTTACATTTCATATCCGAAATTAAAAGAAAAATCATTTCTGGATCTTGAAAAAAAAAATGCTTTATCAATGCATGTTCTCAAAGAAAGATATGTAAAGAAATATGCAAAAGACATTTGTGGCTCAGAATTGTACATGTTAGCAGTTTCATTTTGCTCAAAACACAATATTTTCTCAAAAATAATTACAAGATAGGTTTACTAAAGCAAAATCCGCGCTAAAAACGTCAATAAATATCGGGCTGTTGTGAGTTTGCTGTTACTCGTAATGAGCGTCAAGATGGCGCCATATTGGGATAAAGGTGGTATATTGTGTTTGTCATATCTTCTTAACGAGTTCGGTGACCTCGACTTTTTTGTGTGATTTTACTTTAAGTATATCATAAACTCCATGCCTGGGAAGTTTCAGCACATCCTCATTTCGGGAACAATTACTGCGGAATTACCTTAAATGAAGTGCTTTTAAGGGTATTCATTTAATACTGAAACTACGAGTTAGAACAAGGAGTACAATTTCATACACAACACTACAATCGACTCCAACATTCCTTAGTCTCATCGAAGGGAATGAAAAGAATGAAAAAGATGATGGAACTCACATCTCCTTTTTTCAACATCTGTATTCTGAAAAGATGATTCTGTAAGGGATAGATGACAATCACGACATCGCCAAACTCAGCATTCACTATACCATGACGAAAATCTCGCGAGTGTTCTGACCACACTATCCAAATTTCATCATTGCCAAGATGACGAACCTGCAGAAAATATAATACCATTAAGACAATGTTCAGGAAAGTTTGTGCTTCAAGAAAAAAACATGAATACTTTCCGGAAATTAAGATTGCTTAGAAATTAGAACATGATATGAGTGTCCCCCGAAAAAAATAATAATAGCTGTATAAGCAATTTCGACTGCGCATCCAAATAACACGTTCTGCGCAGGGTACAAATTGCAGTTGAACTGCAGGGTGTCCAAAAAAGAAAGTGACACTATAGAAATATCCTATTGTTATAACTTGAATGGCTGAGCACTATTCTGAACACAAGTGAGTGCGTAAACACAATTGAATTGATTTTTTTTTATACCAGGCGCATGAAATCCTGAGCTTAACAACAATAGGATAATTTCTATAATGCAGTTGAGGCCGGAAGAATCGGAATATGCATATCAAAGCATTCAACTGTTCAATCATCATCACCGTCCATTTTAATAATAATTTTTGTACCAGCATATTTTGTCTTCTGAGTAAAGCAAAATAAAGAAGGTACACAATAGGCAATTCCAGCTTTTAGTTTATGCGTGCAGGGGTGGGGGGGGGGGATGGAAAGTAAGGTATCATATTGCTGAAAAAATTAAAATGGTGGCAGTGTAAACATGGAGTGATAGCTTATACTTATTATTGAAGTATTGAAATACGTCGGTTGTTTCGGTAGTTTTTGTTGAAAATTTTTAGCATAATCAGCAATGTGCAATATGATCCCTTACTTCCCGTCACCCCCTGCGCGCATAAATTAAAAGTTGGAATTGTCTCTAGAAGGGGAATATATTTTCTCATTTAAAGCGAGCCTACCGTGCGGAAACTAATTGTCCTTTAAGCAACTTTTTGCGTATTTAAATGATGATTGAACAGTATTCAAATGATGATTGAATATTTTGATATGCATGTTCTAATTCTTTCAGTCTCAGCTACATGTTATATAGTTCTACTGCAATTTAGCCCCGCGCAGAACGCGTCATTTGGATGCGCAGTGGAAACTCCGATTGGCAGCACATTCTGAACTGTTATTCCAGATTTTTACACAGCTAATTATTCTGGGGAGCAATTTCTGCAGTACGGAATTGCCCTCAAAGTCCTTCAGTTGCAATTCAAATTTGAATCAGCTCAAAGTTGACGAGGGTTTATGAGAGTGCAAGAGAGTCGAGAAGCCCTGGTCAAATGCGAGCGAGTTTATCAGTACATTTGTAACAATGTCAGGTGTTACACTCGGTAAATAAAGTCTCTCATTAACCAAAGTCTCCGTGCCATGCCGAGAAGAAATATGAGAGGACTTTGCTCGCAGGGTACGCCTATTACAGATTGAATGGCCCTTCTCGACTTTTTGCTTTTTAATTTCATAATTCGGCATGCTTTCAAGTCTGCATGGTTTCACCAAAGCAGCCTGTATTCTTTGTACGAAACATTACAAACTTTAAGCGAGCGAGTTTATCAGTACATTTGTAATACTGTTAGGTGTTATCCTCGGTAAATAAAGTCTCTCATCTCATCTCAGAGTTGGAACACTCATTCAACTCTCGTCAATCCTCGGTTGACCGGGGTTTTAATCCAGGAGAAAACCGCGATGTACCCGGAGAAAAATCTCTAATATTGACAACTGCATATTGCAGGAATCGAACCCGGCCGCTGATGACACACCATACTATGGTGGCCGATCGCTACCATTCATTTTCTTGTTAATATTTGAAACAAAATATAATGTAATGTCATTTAAAAATGCAATATTTTTTCAAAACAAAATTAAATTTAAAAACAATTTAAAGTAAATGAAAATCAAAATGAAAACAAAACTGAAAATCAAAACAAAATCAAAATGAATTTAAATTTTATCCGCCTAGTGCTATCAAAATTGTTTGCAATCACGTCACTTTTCATCCAAATGACGGGCAATCAAACAACTTGTGGACGATTCTTCTCCTATCAGAATGGTTGTAGCAGGAAGGCTGAACGGTAATTCATCTTTTGAGCCTTAAACTGTCTGTAAACGCGATCAATACATCAGAATAGCCGTTTTTTGTTATACCTGCCCGTCAAATGAAATCCCAAAATTATGTCACTGCAAACAAAGTATATGAATCTCTTCTAACTTGCGATGGTCACAGAAATATGGCCGCCATTGGCTGCATTTATACACTGCGTGCATGATAGCGGATTCTCCATCCAGTTCTAGTTTCGAGATCACACAGTGAGGCACACGAACAAACCAATGTGCCTCATTTTTTTCTCAAACTAAATAACCGCCTTTTCAACAGTTTACCATTGGTACAAGTAATCAAGGTCATGGGCGGATTTACTGGGGGGGGGGTTAGGAGGGTTAACCAACACCCCTAGAATCTCGCTAACCCCTCTTATAAAGTGTTCAACCCACTCAAAATTTCGCTTCACCCCTACTATTTTGTTATTAACCCTAACGCGCAACTCCGCTGAAAGGACATTGGCAATACAAAATTAGTATGTCTCATTCAAAAGAACTCTTGAAATTATATATTAAACTCTATTACCGATTTGTCATATCTTGCTTAGTTCTCGAAATATTTCGACCGAAATTAATGAGCATTCCGCCATCTTGGAAAAATTCTTTACCTCATTAACTATGGTTTTGATGACGTCAGGAGTTGGGTTAACCATATAAAACTACTCGAAAATGACCGAATAACAATCGAAAATTGTTTGAATTGTTTTTAATCATTTCTAAATTTCTGACAGCAACCAGAAACGAAGTTTTGGACCCATATTGATCGCTTACTCTCAAGATAAAAAATTAGCGTGACCCCTCTCTTGACGTAATATGCATATCCTCAATAATCCAAGATGGCGAACAGCTCACTTTTTTCAGTCGAAATATTTTGAAAACTAAGCAAGATATAAACAATCTGTAATAGAATTTAATATATAGTTCTAAGAGTTCTTTCAAATAAACTAAACTAATTTTTTTATTGCCAATGTCCTTGAAGCTCGCTCAGTGGTGCCGCTTGCACCCTACGAGAAATGTTTCCACTCCTTCTTGAAAATGAAAATCCGTCCTTAATCAAGATAGAAAACAAATTTCTTGCATCATTTTCTATCGAGATATGATGGTCTGGAATTCGCCATAATAAAAAAGATGTCGGCATGTCGATCTACCTACAATCCTTTGCGTGCAGCAAGCATAAATCAGCAAAAAAAGAGTGACAAGAAAAACAGACAAGGACATGAAACTTTAACAGATAGGAATAACTGACGTCTTGTCTTTTGTGTGTTATTTAAAAAACGTTTAACTGTTGTTTTAAATCATTTCCGACTGCAATGCATTGTGGGTAGATCGACAGCCGCCATCTTTTTTATTAAGGCGAATTGGAAACTGAACAGAAGTCAGTGTGTTATGTTTTTGTCTGAGTTTATGTTAATTTATGGACGGTCACGGTGATTGACCTCATTGTATTGGTCCAATGTGCAACGACGATGAATAATGTTTAATGAAGTGGAGATAAAGGATTTGTGCACGGTAAGGGTACAGTTCAACATCAAACAAAAGTCTTCTATTTTGTGCCTTTGTGAAATTTGCAGGGATTCTAGACCATCATATCTTGACAGACTATTCTTGCCTGCACGCACCTTCTTAATAAACCCGCCTTCATCAGAAGACACAGGCATTCTTGTTGCCACATGAAACATAACTTCAACAGTCGAATTTGCGTAATAAACAGCCGTAGTGCCAGTTGATTGGTTCTTGTCTAAACCTCCCATGAAACCAGTGTGCGTTGACAGCTCGACCTAAAGTAAACAGCAGAGTTCATAAATACAGTAGGTGTAGGAATACAATCAATTTTATAAACCATTGCTTGTAGGTGTGTTCTAAACATAAAAAATAGGCTATGCTTGATGAGAGGGGCGTAGTATTGGTATTTTGGGCACAATCCATCTACTTTAGAAACCATGCACTACGAAAATAGTAACCATATTGTAAAAGAGAATTGTGGAATGTGTCTAATTGTACGATAATATATTATTAATTGCCCATAGAGGGATAAACTCTGGGAGATATGCAGCTAATTCAATTAAGGTTTGAATGTGTTTGTATAGATCATGCCTGCGTGATATACTGTGTATCATTTTTTCTGTGTTGGTGTTGTGTACTCAGGTGAATATGATGTTTGTGATGTTACTCTGAGTGTATATACTCTGAGTGTATATCGCCCGGTTTGGATATACACTCACGGTAACATCACAAACATCATACTGTGTATCTATAACTGAACAGATAAAGACAAAATGCTATCTATTTGTCAAATAGGTAATAGACAGTTGTTTATGTTTCATTTTCACTTTCTCGGAATACTAGGAAATGCTCACATAATTGGGAATGCACCACATAAAGACTATACAAGCCTCTGCAGAAGAAGTATATTGGGAAAAAATCTCGGTTTGCTCAGTTTAATATAAGGCTGCAAAGGATCCCTGGCTAATTGCCGCAAGTAGTGTCGGGAATGCCAAGCTTGAATTCTGAACAAAATGTTTTGTGCGCAGATTACTAAAAAGTTACATGTGAAAACAGTCAAGAATATGATTTTGTGTTGGCGACGTCTTATATTATTGTGAAAGTTTATTATGAAAATAATGAGAGTTATAAGCTTAATATCATGAACCAAAATTAAGCCAAATTTTGAAACTATACTATAGGACAAAGCATCACAGCAGAAATTTATCTCGAGAATAATTTTGAAAGTCCAAACACTTAATTAGTTTGATAGTTTAACAGCATGTGTCCACGTGTCACACCGTTTAGACTTCCCAATTATTTGCAATGTTTAAATTTTGCAATACTTCCTGATACAATCATATACATGTTACTGTTAGACTTGTAAATATACTGAATTTCGGATTCCAGAAAACCCGCATGCCTGAATGTATTCACGTCAGTAGAATTATACCTTTACTTTAGAAAACCCGCCAAATCGTACAAGTGTTACTGACATAAATCGCCATGTCACAAAGAAACCACAGTGCCGTTAAAATCACTTTACTACATATATAAAAAGAAATAGTTTCAAATAGGTCCATGTTGGACCCTTTCGTGTATTCGCCATTCGGATATCGTCTGTGCATGAAGTCTTTCGCCATCTATTAAAGCTCTTCGCCGAAAATCTTTCGCTGAAAATGTCGGAATACAATCAGGCCCCCAAATCATTCGGGCTAGTTGCGTAAATAGTTTCGAACAAGCTGTAAACGTTCAGTAAGTTGAATTCAGCAATGTATTTTATCAATGAAATTACAAATTCGAAATTTCTTTGAAGAGAAAATTAACCAATTTTAATAATTTTTTCTAACGCAGCTGTGTCGCCTTTTTGCTTTTTTAATTTCATTCAAGTCTGCGTGCATGGTTTCACCAAAGCATCCTGTATTCTTTGTACGAAACATCACAAACTTTAAGCTCTGCAGGAGACAATTACAAAACATGTTTTGAAATTTCGTACACTTCTGAGATTTATAATACCCCTGTACCTATATACATCGTCTACTATATACTGTATGACGTTAAAATCCATTGAATGTTATACCATAACAATGATGATCTACTATATAGCTACGGTAAACATATAGAGTACATTTAAAGATAATCGTTGTGTATGTTTACTTTCTCTTTCTGAATACTAGGAATTGCTCACACAGTGTCTATTCAATTTTCACTTGTTCTCATTGGTCAGTCCAATTTATTTTTAGTCGTTGGTCGTATTATGATATAAACTGTGCTATTTGCCAAGCCTTTTATTTCACACCAAAGTGTTTGCTGTTTACACACCTTAGTCGGTACGATTCGAGGTACGATTTTAGTTAAAATGCTTGTGAGGTTTTTAATTCTTCATGTATTTGTGCTTGGCATGATTTATGCAGAGCCATACAACTGCAGAGGTGATTACAATCCATCAGATTACATTGGTAAACTTCGAGTTCCAATCGATTGCAAAGTTGAACAGCTGGACTGCCCAGCCTCTTGGAAGTCTGGAATACCAAGAGGCAGCGAAACATCGGCGCCAATGATTGACCAGCAGTTTCTGAACTGTCATGAAGGTTTTACTCTGTGTGGATACGTCCCGATCGATCCAAAATCTGGTGAAGTCCCTGGACAAAGTGGCGTTACGATTGGTCGTGGTGTTGATCTTGGAAACAAGTCGAGGGCGTCTTTCACGTCATTGTCAAGCACATTGGTTAACAAACTTGACCCTTACTTTGGTTTGACACGAAATCTCGCTGCTTGTGCTGTGATTGAACGTCCTTTGAACCTAACACTAACGGAGGCAAACAATTTGACAGATGCTGCTACAAACGATGTAATAAATGAAGTTTCAAAAAGATACGACAGCGATAAAGATGAGAATGCGCTGGAATTTGCATCAATTCCTCGCGGTATTCGTACAGCCATCGTCAGCGTTTGGTATCAGTTTAATTATCCTTCTGCTTATCCAAAGTTCTGGGGATTTGTGACGAAAAATGATTGGGACAATGCGATAAAAGAATTGAGAATTTTTTATGAGAAACCGAAAGAGCAGGCTAGAGGAGATTTGAAAAGACGAAACGACGAAGCGGACATAATTGAAGCGACTCTTTTGAAATGCAACCGCTCTGTTGATGTTGTTTTCTTGCTAGATGAATCTGGCAGTCTTAAACTCCGAGACTTTAGTGACAGCCTTAATTTTGTAAAGAACATGACAAAAGCATTTCCAGATGATAAACTCAGCGGAAAAAATGGAACCAGATTCGGTTTGTCCACATTCAGTTCCAGCTACAGATCACATTTCTATTTATCAAACTATACAAAGCAGTCAGACTACCTTTCCGCAATTGGTCGCGTTTCCTTCGCCAGTGGAGGTAGTACCCGTCTTGGTCGAGCTCTAGGAGAAATCTTAACCGATCAATTCACAGAAGAACGAGGCCTGCGTCCAGAGGTAGATGGAGTACCTCGTATTTTGATTGTTTTAACGGACGGCAAAGCGACCGACAGTGTTTCAATTCCAGCAAAGAATGTGAGCGATGAAAACATAGTTGTTTATGCGATTGGAGTCGGCGGGTATAATCTTGAACAACTTAAAGACATTGCTTCTTCTGAGTCACACGTTTACACGCTGTCTACTTTTACCCAACTCGAGATATTTATTTCCACACTAACGGCGTCAACATGCTATGAACCCCGCCCTGCGCCTCTTAACGAGACAATAATAACAAATGTAGCAGAGGATGCTTATCAGTATTTCAGTTACAAAGTGAAGCCATCTTCAAATCTCGAGATCAATGTAGTCGATTTATCTGGAAGTACGACTGTTTACGTCTCTCGCACTAACCCTCACCCTTACGAGTACGACTACGACATTGTCTACGACCTTTCAACCCAAACGAACAAAATCATCGTCATTTCACCAATTATAGCTGTACCAAATACAAAGGTGAAACGGTCAGCCGACGACCAGCTCACACGACAAATCTATGTCTCGGTAACTTCCGACACCAACTCGGCTTCGTTCCGGATTGAAGGCAACGAATGTAATCCCTTGAACTGTACGGAGGGAACAAATCAAATGCCTACAACTCAACCTCCCACCACTCACCTTCCTACCACTCAGCGTTCTACAACTATTTCTGCTACTGCTACATCTACTGCTAAAGCACCGACATCCTCAGCTCGTGTTGTTGTTGCTACAAAGTTCGTGGTGGTATGTTTTGCGATGTTGATGATCCTTTTTGAAATATATGACATTTGAACATTTGACATTTCTCGTTTGTTTCTTAAAATACAAACATGCGAGGACCTTTCTTTACTTTCATATTTCTTAGTTGTAAACATTACATAATCAATAATCATTGCACGTATGTTAATTTCAAGCACTTTCTTAAGGCGTTTTCCATTAAAGTTCGCTTTGCCCGTGCGGGCGAAGCGTTCATTGTTTTTGACACCCGTCATGCCCACGTGAGCATATTTTCAAAGCCGACTCCCCCCGCGCGGGCAAAGCGACTGCAATTGAAAATTGCCTTTTAAGTCTGGTTCACATATGTCTGTGATGTGTCGGCGGGCTATTGTCTTTAGCAGTTCAACCAAATAATTCACAAAAGAATGTATGCATCAACAGCTGTAAACAATGACGTCGCAGGCATATCGCAGACATATGTGAACCAGGCTTAAGACTACTTTCCAGTTAAAGGCCGTTTCATTAGGCGGAATTTTCCGCGCGGAGCGGAATTTTTCTTTGTCATGTGATTTTTCGGGTGGAACTAATTAGAAAAGACAAAGAGAATTTCCGCTCCGCGCGGAAAATTCCGCCTAATGAAAACGGCCTCAAGTGTGTACGCATGGAAAAGTTCACATCCATATATAAATGTTACTTGTCAAATAACTTAATGAATAAAAAGTCATTGTTTGATTTTCTCTATGATTTAATGCGTATTTATTGAGATAATTAGCACTCATATGAAATTCATTACAGATTGAAATGTACGAGGAAAATCATTGAGAAAAAATCTGCACGATTTTTAAAATAGAATCTACCCAACTAAACACTGACTCCCCCCCCCCTCCCCAGCTCGGTAACCTCCCCCATACGCACATGTACATGTAGACACAGACACGTACAAGTATATTTTTGTCATGGCAGCATCTCACATATTCCCTTGAAGACCGATATAATTAAAGTATACAAAGCCCTATTGTTGTTCTATTTTGAGATGGCCACTTCAAGAAATATTTGTTGATCTCAAATAGGCCGACATCGAAAAAAAAATTAATTGCGTTTTTAAGATAATTGTTGTTCCTGTTTCATTGAATACTAGGAATTGCACGCAAGGGCTCTTCAAATGGGCTTCAAATGGACCAGTATTCTCTAATGAACAAAATTTTGATATAGGCAAGTCTAGACAAAAATTTTATCACGGCTTGAAAGAGCATCACAAAATTAGTAATATTCCGAAGTTTCGTTGCAAAATGTTGTAAAATGCGGATAATATAGCCCAGCGAAGTTTGCCGTTTTTCAGTCATTTTGTATTACGCACGGGAAATTGATACCGCTTTCTGAAAAAAGGTATCAATTTTCCGTGCGTAATACAAAAGGACTGAAAAACGGCAAACTTCGCAGGGCTATATTATCCGCATTTTACAACATTTCGCAACGAAACGTGGAATATTACTAATTTTGTGATGCTCTTTCAAGCCGTGATAAAATTTTTGTTAGACTTGTCTAGATCAAAATTTTGTTCATTAGGAAAAAGGTCCATTGCGCTTGTTCTGCTTGGTCAATCGAATTTCCAGAAGATTCAGTTGATCGTATGTATAAAAGTGTCCGATTTGCAAAGTTTTTTATTTAACTGCTGTTTGGCCGTTTCCGTCAGATTTTAGTTAAAATGCTTGTGAGATTTTTGATTCTTCTTATATTTGTGTGTCTGGCATGGTTATGCATGGTTTATGCCCAAACATACAACTGCACAAGTGTTTACAGACCATCTGGACTGAACAGCTGGACTTCCCAACTTCCAATTTTGAAGTCTAATTAATAAATATTTATAATGAGAACAGGTTTTAAATATGTCAAATTTTTCCCATATCGAATTGTTAGGTGTTTAAACTAGCTTGAAAAAGCATTCATAATTCATGAGGAAAAAAGAAAGGAAATCACTACCGTGTCGGTGGTTTTATGTGTGAGATAAAAAATCATGCTAATTTACATAAACTTTAGCTTTGATTTTCTCAGCTTAAGGCGGATTTCCAGTCCTCGCACGAAGCTCCTCGCAGCTCGCTGCGAGTGATGCATGAGCACTTTCATCCAATCACAATGCTAAACAGACTCTCGGCTGTCGCCTCGTGTTTTATATCTGATAAAGCACTCCTGCTTTATATAGTGTTTAACTATGAAGCAAATGTCTTTGACCTGTGTCGCTTGAAATAAATAGCTTCCCGCACCTGTTGTTTGTTCTGATAACACTCGTGGGGGTAAAATTGGTGCGACCTCATTAGTTATTCACGTGTCCTTTCCTCAACAATAACGAGAAACTGTTACGCCCGTATTCTAAAAGCTCACTCACACTCAATGAGTGGAAGTTCAATCTGAGCTTCTCTTGAGCGTCAATGCTGTTTTTGAATAGCTGGAGGGGTAGTGCCATACCTTACTATGTGACTGCTCACCCTCCAGCTATTCAAAAACAGCAATGACACTCAAGAGAAGCTTAGATTGAACCTCCACTCATTGAGTGCGAGTGAGCTTTCAGAATACGGACGTTAGAGCCTCTTGTAAAATGTCAGCAACACCACACTAGACTTGTGGTGGTCACGCCAATATGGCTGCCATTGGCTTCACTTATGCATGACCATAGATATCTCATATCTATGTGCATGACGGATGCACTATCCAGTCCTAGTTTTAGATCAGTAGTTTGCAGAGAGAGTTTGATGTGACGTCACGGCTGCCATGTTGGAGGCTACATCACAAGTACCGACATTCAAAAGAGCAAAATTATAATCAAGGTATAATGTTAAAGGTATTTACCCTATAGTATGGGAATATATGGAACCATAGTAACCACAGGAAAGAAGAGAATGGCGGAATATGTCTGCTTATTATTGATTGCCCATAGAGGGGAAAAACCCAAGGAGATATACAGCTAATTCGAATAAGTTTGTCCTCTCACAGCCTTCTCAAAGTCAAAACTCACAACCGTCTTGGTATCTTCTTTAAAGTCGGAAAAAGGCTTCACCCAAATTTTACTGAATAGAACTGAATTCTATTTTACAGCAAAGAACAGTTATACGGCATTGATTCTTCGTATATATTGTACTCGTGTTATTGACAAAACAATTTTATTGTTCTCGTGTTATTGACAAAACCATTTATGGACAACATTTATGAACTAACCGTAGATAAGCGACTTTCGCTTGCTAATTACATTAATACGTCATCCGGCAAATTTGCGACCGTTCCCGACATCCACGTATTTTGATCCTGGCAATGCTTCTACTGATTAAAAATCAGTAGATGCAAAAAGGAACGTAATATTTGTGTTATGGGCACAATCCATCTACTTTTCAACCATAGTAACCATACACTACGAAAATAGTAAACATATGGCATATAGTGTAGAAGAGAATTGTGAAATATAACTAGAACATAGACATATAGAAATTATAGAACAAAGCATCCAATCACAGCAGTAATTTATCTCGTGAATGACTTTGAAAGTCCAAACACTTAAAATTAGTTTGATAGTTTAACAGCATGTGTCCACGTGTCACATGACCGTTTAGACTATCCAATTATTTGCAATGGTTAAATTTTACAATACTTCCTGATATACATATTAGACTTGTAAATAAACTGAATTTCTGATTGCCAGAAACCCGCATGCCTGAATGTATTCATGTCAGTAGAATTATACCTTTACTTTAGAAAACCCGCCAAATCGTAAAAGTGTTACTGACATAAATTGCCGTGCCACAAAGAAAACACATTGCGAATAATCACTTTACTACATATATAAAAGAAATAGTTTCAAATAGGCGATGTTGGACCATTTCATATATCCCCCATTAAGATATCGTCTAAAGCCCTCCGCCATCTATACTAAAGCTCTTCGCCGAAAATACAATCAGACCCCCAAATCATTCGGGCTAGTTGCGTAAATAGTTTTAACACGGTGTTAATGGAACAATTGCTGTCTAGCCAGCTAAGAATTGAGAGTAGACACAGACAGCTTTTGTGTCATTGTGTGGGAGAATGGGTTATGGGGGTGAAGTACTCCCGTTACAATAAGTGTCATATTATAAGTATATATAACCCAATAGACTCTTTATGGCCTTATATTTCATCCTGCTGGTTATATATAAGGCCCGTTCTGATAACCCTAGAGGTAATGGTCCCTTGGGCTGTCCTGGGGGTAAGGGTCTCCAGAGCGCATGCCAGAAGGGTAACGACCCCCCCCCCCTCTGACCTTAAACTGAACCAAGGGGTAAGGGCCCCTTGGACAGTTCCTATAACTCGACTGGTTATATTTACATTGAATGAGTCTATGCATGGGCATGAAGGTGACCTTTGGGAGCACATCAACCCCACAAATACAATAAAGTGTATCAGATGCCATTAAAGATATATTTCGATTGACTGAAAGACAATTGGTCATGAGATGTGCACGTGTATGCTTTGCCAATACAATTCTGCTCTTGGGAATTTAAGACCCCGTTTACACGGTACCAGACGAATTTGGA
>CACRXK020008781.1:0-20216 GCA_902702795.2 Paramuricea clavata | reverse complement strand
TGTCGAGACTTTGAATAATTATACTTACTATGACGTAAGCTTTCTATGTATATATAAGAACGTGTTGACAATAAAGGGCAT
The DNA here is from genome assembly GCA_902702795.2 of Paramuricea clavata. Taxonomy (NCBI): domain Eukaryota; kingdom Metazoa; phylum Cnidaria; class Anthozoa; order Malacalcyonacea; family Plexauridae; genus Paramuricea; species Paramuricea clavata. The sequence goes on along the minus strand of CACRXK020008781.1, from coordinate 20,135 downwards.
ATATTTTGTAATACAAAGACGAGTACACAACAAAGGCGAGATGCGCCTCGACGTCCAAGAGCTTCATGTTGAAGTCCTTCAATTAGAGAAAGAGAAGGCAGAAATCGAGAAGGAAAACCTTCTTTTACAACAGCAAAAATTAAAGCTGCAGATACACCTTCTTGAGAGAAAAGTGAATGCTGCCGAAAATAATGAGCCGTTTCAATGCCCTCTTTCTCCAATATACTAGTTACTGTGACTGGGTAATACCACATTGAACAAATTCGTTTGAAGAGTGAGTATATCATGCAAAGAGATCCTTTGTGCACTTGGCATCCCAGAAAATGGCTGTAGCGTTTGCATGGGTTGTAATTTGCCTGTGCTTTCTCCTGTATACATTTTTTCACAATATCATCGCATTTTATTTTTGTTTGGTTTTACCGGCCTTGATGTTAAAAAATCCCAATACTATTCAAGAGGAAGTTGATGTATTAAAATAAATTAATGTGATAGTGATTGGTTATATACAGTCAATTTCACATAACTTTTCCCTTAATGCTGGAATTTTTGTTCCCAACTTCGTTGTGAAGTTCAAAAGTTCATATTGAAATTCACAAGCTGGATTGTAAACAAAGCCTCTGATTGGCCACTGAAGTAAAAGCAGCCATTCAAATGCATTGTTTACAAATAGTTTGTGAATATGATTATGAACTTTTGAACTTTGCAACAAACTTTGGAATGAAGTTTGCAACATTTAGGGAAAACGTATATGAAATCAACAGTAAAAGTATAATAAAAACGTACAAAGGATCAGTTGCATGATACATGATTCACCCTGAAATTACTGTAAATAGTTAAAGATGCGGTACAGTCCATTCTGTGCATGCATACTGTACATTTGAGCCTTGAACCTGTAGTGTCTGGCAAAGCCTGATTTTGCTATGATCACTTATTTTAAATTAATGTTGATCGAAGCAAGGAAATATAATATATACATGTCAAAACTTCATTTATAAAGTTCATAATTTAGAAAATGTAAACGAAGTAGACACATGCAAATGGACTTTATCACATCTTCAAAATATGTTTATGCAAAATATGTTTGTGCCATATAATCCCTAGCGGTTACCCCATCACGTTCTGCTGCATCGAAATGCTCCTCTCCATCTTCCAGCTCCACAAGATCACCTTCATCTTCTTCAGGTTCAGGTTCGTGTCTCTCGATGGCAATGTTGTGCAAGACAGCACATGCCATCACAATAGTACAGACTCTATCTGGTTTCATTCTAAACAAATATAACACAATTTATAAATTAATATTGATTAACACAATACTGTAACTTGGAAGGTTTTAAGCCTGCAGAGCAGGTGTTAGAATCCCTTGCTCTCCAGGCTGACCCTTATGAAGCACCCCATATTCTTTATCTGCCATAAATTTTTTTATCTGCCTGAGAAGAGCTTACCTTATTTCTGAATGTAAGACATGAAATCGTCTCTTCCAAATGCCGATTACACGTTCAACCAGGCATCTTGTTTTCTTGTGGGCCCTGTTAAATCTTCTTTGCTGTGGCAAAACGGGATTTAAATAAGGGTGTTATCAAGTATGATCTGAGGGCATATCCACTGTCACCTAGCAGTACTCCATCCTCTGTAGTATGAACCTGTTCTTCTAGTCCTCTGCCAAGTGCAGAGGAGCGAAAGATAAAAGAGTCATGGCATGACCCTGGCCACTTTGCCACCACATTTCTTAATTTTCCTATAGAAATATATTATGATATCTCATTTAAATATTTGTAAATAAGTCACAGCATTCTTAATTGTTAAGAGATTTTGTTAGATTCAGTTGTGTACTTTTGGTTTAATTATATTGATTAAAACTGAATTGAACATATATATTGAATTAACATGGAAATGCTTTTAAATATTAGTCATCCTCCCTTAGTTCAATATACCAGAGTATCCCCTTACTCTGGTCATAAGGGGGCGTTCAAATCAGCCAGCTAGGCTAACCTGGCGTGACTTGCAAGCGGCAAGATCCAGGATCCTATATTGTTTTTATCTGTACGTTTTGGAAATTTCATTCACACAGGGACAGTACATGGTTTTATAGTCCACCTAATGAATAATTAATAATGGAGCAGCTGCCGACAATAAAAACAGTATATCAAATGAAATAAAAACAAATATCACGTTCCCACCCAATTCACAGTTGAATTTCTTGGTAGCACTTGCTGGGCTGACCTGCCAGACCCAGCAAAGCAGGATTAAAAGCAGAACAGCCCCTAACTGCCCTGGCCTATTAAAGATTGATTTATCCAGAACATCGCATATCACGATGCAAATGTCAAGCAAGACTCATGTTGAACAGCCCCTGTAAAGATTGATCATCCAGAACATCCTGAACCACACAAATGCCAAGTAGCACTTTCAGAACAGTCTTGAAATAGAGTTAACTAAAGAACATTATTTCATTTTTATGTATTTTGACACCCTTTGAAAATTTATTTATATTTTTCAAAACAGGAAGCAATTTTTTAAGAGAATACATAATTAATTTCTTAAATGGTTACGTACTTCCGTTTGGGGGGACACGCATGGGTATTAAAATATATAAACAACAAAGTATTTACACACACCTTTGTCATCACAGATTACTTGAACATTTATGCTGTCATAATTTTTACGGTTGACATAATTTGGCTCGTTTTGGCTTGGCGCCTGTATACGGATGTGAGTGCCGTCAACGCATCCAATTACGCAGGGAAAACCCGCAATTTCGTACATCCCTGCTCGAATCATGTTTTTGTCCTCCATTGTTGTGGGAAATTTGATCCACTGTTCGTGCTTATTTGCAAGAGCAAGTGACACTCTGCGAACAATTCTGGACACAGTGGCCTTGTCATAGCCATGAGTATCGCCTATTACTTGCAAAAAACTGCCAGAAGCAAAGAATCGTAGAGCAATAACCAATTGTTGTTCGGTGGATATCGCATGGTTTCGCTTTGTTAGTGGTCTCACTTCGTCCTCGATGAGTCTCGCTATGAAAATTAGGGATTCCCGGCCAAAACGATAGCGCTTTAACAGTTCTTCATCCGAGAAACCTTCCCAGGGAAGATGGCGATTAAAAACTCTAGGTAAGCGTTGCCTTTCAATATTATCTCGCTCATAAAAGTTTATCACTCTTAATAAAGCCGCCATTTTTAACTGCGTTTTGGATAGTTAACTATACTCCAAAGCATAGTTAACTTTAACTACTTTTTAACTACTTTTTAACTGTAGTTAAGGCTAACTACACTTTTATACAACTGGCTTAACTACGTGATTAAAGTTAACTACTATTTAACTACTTTTTAACTGCAGTTAGCGCTAATCACTTTTTTATACAACCGGCCCCAGGTCGAAACAGGCCTGTTGATTTCATCAGACTTGCTGCAAACTGTTAACGACAAGCCTATTGCCACTTGTTTTCAACAGCATTGCTGCAAGCTGCGCTCATCAACTTGCTGCTGGCCCGCGGTCATCCAGTTGCGACAGACAGGTAATCAGGTCTGTCGCGGCTTGACGTATTCATCAGGGCTGACGCAACTTGTCATCAGCTTGCGGCGGCCAGGTAAATTCCGCAACTTGCAGCAAGTCTGTGAGATTTCTGGCCGTGTACTATTATGTCAATAAGAAATTTACTAGCATCATGCTAGTAAATTTATCAATGACATTGAGACTGATACATTTTCTATGCATGGTGAGTATACCCACAGCATGTTCTACGAAAGGGTTGCACATTCTGTTAGACAAATCGTACGATCGAATTAAAGAAAAGTGATGTGTCTGAACCATTTCCATTCCTTGATATGAACAACTCTATGAATTGTATCGATATAATAATACTCATTTGAAACTCCATGACTAACCTGGCCTCCCTGTTCTTGATGGTGGAATGGCATCTTCTTGTTAACCATCATAATATGCACGATGGCATATTCAATGAGCACACAAAATGTAAAACAAAAACAAACCATTGTGTACAGATCCAATGCTTTCAAATATGAGACCGTGGGATAGGCATTCAGGGCTGCATGCACTCATTACTGTTGCTTCAGATAAAACTGTTGTAATACCCAAAGCAATTCGGGATGGAACAGAACTTGGACGAATCCAGAATGAAAGAGTAGATAGAAACACGATCATTGCTGCAGGAACGTAAACTGTAAACACAAATGACGTCACACGGCGGCTGAATTCTATGTAAGTTTCCAGTGCGGTGAATCTCCCTAAAACAGCAAGAAAATGTTATATTAGGATATAACATGGATAGTAGCAACATGTGATACATCTCTGTCCAAATTGAAACATAGGTTCAGTTTGGGCATGGTCTGGGCTTAACTCGAAGGGCTTTACTCAAAGATTGTCTACCTCAAGACAGAAGTACAAATCTGGCAAAGAACGCACATACCCCTTCAACCGAGAGCCTCTTAACGCGATGCGTGGTCTGGTTATTTGGAGTGATTTGCCCCGAACAAAAATCTCTTTCCGTATAGCCCTAATTGCTACTCATTCATTTAAGAAGTGACTTACTTCCAGCATAGTACGCAATGCTGTTTGAAACCTTTGTACAAGGACCGAGTATTTTGAATTGTGGACTTCCATATTTTCCTTGAAATAACACAGGACATCTTTTCTTCTCCCATGCCAAACTTATTTTCTTGTCTGAATCACCATCTAAACATATTTAAAATGTTATAATTTGGCTTTCGTGAACATAAAACATAAACTGGCTTTCGCCAACAGGTTCTTGTGGACAAACTATGATTATAATGATTATATTTACCTGCGTAATTACACTTGAAGCAAAAAGTCCGAAAACGCTATATATATGTTTGTTGCAGTTTGCATGCTTCGGCGTTCTACGCCTTGTCAGTGCAGCTTGGTACACGTCTATATACATGATACACGTCCTAGATACATGATACACGTCCTAGATACGTGAACACGTCCTAGATACATGATACACGTCCTAGATACATGATACACGTCTAGATACATGATGCACGTCTAGATACATGATACACGTCTAGATACATGATACACGTCCTAGATACGTGATACACGTCTAGATACATGATACACTTGTATTTATATCACATGAGCTTGTTCTGATCAAGGCATGTGGTACGACACGTCAACATGACGACATCAACGCATCCAGACATGCGCAGAGTGTAATGGGGCCAGAGTGCTCAAACGACCACAAGAGAATCGAGCTTTGCATTATCGCTAATAGACACCCATGCATTAACAACTATATATAGTCACTCATTAACAACTGTGAATATATATGAATGAAGATAACTTACAACTTTCCACAACAATTTTGCATTTCTGTTTATCTGCAGGAAATTTGTGTAATTTCATATCACAAAATACATCCAATTCCAACCTAAAGAACGAATTAGTCAAAATTCGATACAGTATAGCTGTGTAGCGCACACTAGACCAAGCAAACTCTAGATCTTTGAATCGGGAAAACTTGGAAGAAGAAGAATACTTTATTTAACGAGGCTTACATATACTACTGGTAACCCGGTTTTCATTATGCATAGGTCTCCTATATCTATCTATTTTTACATAAGACACTTTATATATATCCGACTGTTCCCAATTAATCCTATACTTATTTAATATGTTTTCTTTATTAATGTCAAAATGTTCTATGTTATTGTTTTGTTCTGACACTTTCTTCTTTACTTGATTCATGCAGGAATTGTTTATGTGAAATTATTTTCCTCGAACCAGAGACTTTTTTATATCTAGGCCATAGGCCTACGAGACAGGGGGAAGGGGGGGGGGGGCTTCAAAACTTTAGAAAACCATGGAAATTCGAGCAAATGCTAGGAAAAATCAAGAAATTTCGGGCCAATTTACCAGAATATATGTTAAATTCAAGTTACGGTATTTCATTACAGTCCTCCATAAAAATTCGGGCAAACTTCAAGTATTCCTCCGGAAAGCATCAGCCTCATAAGTCTGTGATCTAGGCATCACTGCATTGTTTTTATTCTATGCTCTTATAAAATAATCAGGGAATCAAGTCGTGCATGCAAGTTCTTCAAAAGATCGAGCAACAGGCAGACAATGAACAACCTAGACGTTGAACGAGAGTCGTCAAGGGAAGCAAATCACGTGATATATGCATGATGTCAGCCATGTAATTAATAACAAATAAATAAACAGAAAGTAAGTTTTAGGCTTTATCCTTTGTACGTCCTTGTTTAACAAAATCGATTTAAATTGTTACGTTTTTCTACCTCTAAGTAACGATAAATTATTGTTAACTATAATTTTTTATTTTTTGGATGCTCAGAATGCAGGAAAGAGCATTTCCAGGTTTCAAATTTGAAAAATTTTCTGGAGATTATGCCCCTACACATGTGGCCTTCGGCCATTGGTATCTCCCTCTAAAAAGTATAATGATAAATTACGGTTAATATTCTTTTTTACTTTTTGTGCATTTTTTCCTTCTTTTATTTCAAATACAAGTATAGGTAGCATATTTGGATGCTCCGAATGCAGGAAATGGCATTTCCGTGTTTCAAATTGCAAAAATTTTCTGGGGGAGTACACTCCCACACACGTGACCATTAGTATCCTCCTCTAATAAGTAATGATAAATTATGGTTAATATTTTTTTACTTTTTGTGGGTTTTTTCCTTCTTTTATTTCAAATACAAGTATAGTTAGCATACATTTTGGAGCAAATTTGGATGCTCAGAATGCAGGAAATGGCATTTCCGTGCTTCAAATTTCAAAAATTTTCTGGGGGAGTTCATGCGTGCATGATATGTTGGCCACACACGTGGCCTTCAGCCATTGCTATCTCCCTGTAATATATTATCTCACAGAAAGGTCCCTTTTCAAAAAATGCCCCCCCCCCCACGGAAAAATCCTTAAAAAAGGCCCTGATTCCAGCCATGTATAATCTATTGTGTAACTAATTTTGTGTAATAGTTTGTGTTAAATGGCAAAATCTGTAAAATAAAATAAAATAAAATAGATGTCACCGCCGGAATTGGCAATTCCAGCTTTTAGTTTATGCCTGCAGGGGATGATGGGAAGTAAGGTATCATATTGCTGATTATGTTGAAAAAGTTCAATAAAAACCGCCGAAACAACCGAAATATTTCAATATTTACACGTATAAGCTATCACTTCGTGTTTACACGGCCACCATTTTTATTTTTTCAGCATAATCAGCAATGCGATACCTTACTTCCCATCGTCCCCTTCACGCATAAACTAAAAGCTGGAATTGCCTATTAAAGGTATGGTATTTTTTATTATATTTATGTATATGGACGATGGGAAAATTACGTTCTATATTCATAAAAAAGTTGGGGGGGGGGGGTGAAATCTAGAGTCCCTGAAATGCGATTTCAAGTATTTTGGGTTGAAATTTTGCAGAATTCCGAAGATTATACAGTACATCAAAGACATGATTTTTTACCAGAAATTTCTCCTGGGAACTAAATGAATTGGAAAAGTCACCTTGGAAAACTGCTGGAGGGGTCCGTGTAACCTTATTCCCCTCTGTGAGTGATGCTGGGGGAAGGGAATCCCAATATGATTTTGATCGAAAGTTTGCATTTATAGATCATTCTATAGGTTCTATGAAACGCAATTTCTCGCATTCTTAAAAATTGCATTACTTTTCATAATACTCCGCACCCCTTGGCTACACCACTGTATAAAGTGTTACTGCAAATAACCAAAACCATACGGGACTCATGTACGTATTAGGGATATGTGCGTATTAGAGAGGTCTCCACGTATTAGAAAGATGTACGTATATATTGGAGACAATTTGCATTGCTTGATGTGTTTCCTCTGATCTGCAGTCACCGATCATATAGTAGTATAAACTGTTTGGTATATCTATATGTATAATCATTAATGTACCTGTTTGTATATTCAATTTTCCCACCAGGAATTATTCGTAAAATTTGTGCAAGATTTTTGTTATCAATTCTGTTCTTATGTCTTGTAGTTTTTGCATTTGATACAAATAGATCAGGTATCCACATCTTATTAATAATATCATCATATTTTATATTCAAAGTATTAGTATTTTATTGTTCAGTAAATTTTAAGCGATGATCTTCCCATTTTTGGCGTAATATAATATCAATCTCAAAGTGCTGTAAAAAGAAGAAAATGTTTATTAGCTAATATTTTTAACAACTTTTAAAAATATTTAGTTTTCATGTAGTGTATACCATGCGCGTATAGCAATTTTATTTTGGAGAGGAACTCGGCGTCTTTAATAAAGCTATTTTGGGCACTTGTACTATAGTATAGAAAGAGGCAAATTTTCAGAATCTTGATTTGAAATAAGCACTGCATGCATGGCTATAAGGACATGTCATTTTAATAACTACAGGCTATAGGTGCGCAACCTCTTCGCTCGGTACTTGCATGGCCGACCGCGATGAAGCAAACTTTATAGTTTTACTTCTTTCTTACTGAAAGCTTCATGCATGCAAACCACCATTTTGTGCTGGCGGTTGTTAAATATCAGAATTTTATTTCCACCCAAGTTCTCTTTTGGCCAGTTTGTGTAACGTTTGGCTGAGTGTGTTTTGCAGTGAATAAGACTGCATGCATGCATGTAGGCCTATAGAACGTATAGATGTAGATTGAACGTTTGTGGTACTGATTGTGGACTCAATGTGGATGCGAGCAGTTATAATGTTAAAAACTGGAAAGAAGTATAGTTTTTGCGTCTCGGAATAGAATTGTATAGAAATTCTCCGTACGTAATCTATATATAAAATTAAAAACTGAATTCATTAATAATTCACGAGGAAAATACAAAAGAAATGAATGTTTAATCAATGTTTGTAAATCGGATGAAGATTTGTCCTGATTTACATAAATTTCAGCTTTGATTTTCTCGGCTTATACAATGTTTATTTTTAAAATTACTTTGCCAATGAACTCATCAGATGGGTAATTTTTTAAGTACGATAAAACGTTCGCATCCGATCTGTATCTGATATACAAACTCTCGCCTTCGGCTCGAGTTTGTATATCAGATACAGATCGGCTGCTCATGTTTTATCTAGTAGCTACTAATTTATGCGTCGAAAATCGAAATCATGCAGGCTAGTTTATTTAATGCTATACAACCTACCTGCATGGATGAATCAATGTTTGTAATTGAGTATATATGCATACCAATTTCCACATGCGGCGGTTTATCATCTATATAAAAAAATAATTTGAATCCTTGTCAGGAAAACGTTTAATTAAAAACCTATAAATATTATTGATAAGAAATGAAACATCGCTGTTTCATATGGGCTTTGCATGTCTACATATATATACATATAGTTTTACCTTTCGCCAATTAACGTTACCTAAGTTATTTATAGTTTTGCATCGCGAATACAATATAATATAACTGTTTTGGATTGTGGAAACATGCACCATGCACGTCTATTTATTTCTGGAAAGCTTTCGGCAATCTGTGACCTGCATCTGCATCATGATCAGTACACGTGCTAATAATATTAATATGATTACCACTGATTAAAATGCAAGCTTAATATAAACGGATCGAAAACTTTGCAATAATGTGGTGTTATAAAAAAATTATAACGTTACCCACTTTTTGATCATATAAGCTCGAATTTATGGTTATATTTTATAGTCAATATAATTTTTCCTTTATTACTTGCTTTTAAAGATTAATATGAAAGTCGGAGAATGATCTTTCTTTATACCTTTGCTGTAAGGTCTGATTGATCTCAACAATTGTGGCAAGTTGGATACTTTTTCTATCAACGTTTCTTCTAGAAGTTGTTCTTCATGATTACTTAGTGCCCAGACGTATAAGAAAATTAACCATTTACGCTATACGTCCAAACTAATCCGTTTTTGTAGTGTTTCAGCTAGGTAATTAGACCACTGTTCTATATTCCCTTGTAAACGGAGAACATGCAATACGAAAACGCCATGATTTCCATGAAAACGAATTAGTGTGGATATAGACAACATTATAATATTAGGAATATGAATAGAAATGTAATTAACAACTGCATTCTTCTCACGTCTTTTTATTTAATAACGAGGTCAGTTTTGTTTCTAGGAAATTTGGTGAACTGAAATTTGTTAGTAGGATTATGGCAGTCTAGACCTATAAGCCTTTACTCGGCTGCAGCTTTGGCAGGTTTGGTCAATTTCGGGCAGTGGCGTAACGCTCATTAGGTAGGGTTAGTTAAAAAACTACGGACTATCGCCCAGAAAATTAGAAAACGTAAAAATGTAGGTTAAGAATCAATGGGAAAATGCAAAATTAATTATGCTAAAGAATTAAACCTCCATCGACAACGGTAGTTGATTTTTTATTCCATCTCAAATAAAACAAAAGTTATTCTTATAGTTGTTACATGTGTTCGAGACTGTTATATTTTTATTGTTATAGGCATGGAATGAAACAGAACATTCTATAAATATTCAATATAAATATAACATCTCAGTCAAAGAATGACAACAGTCAACAGGGGCCCCCACACCAAATATACCTAAGAGCCCCCTCTTCCTCCGTTACGCCACTGATTTCGGGCCTATCATTTGTAAGTCAGTCTTCTCATGTGAAAAAGCACCGAATATTAAAAAATAATAAAAATAGAAGGGCTAGGTCTAGGCTGGGATTATGGTAAAATTGACATGCAGCCATCGTTTAGTTAAATTGATTGGGGTCGGCCAGGGGGTTTTGAGTATATGGTATATTGCAGTTTTTTAAATCGGGTATACGGGAATTTACGTTATATTCGGGTATTTGGGATACCTAAATTTTGTGAATTTCTGGTATAAAGTATTTAAAGAAGTCAGTGTGTGCAGAAATTTGTATCAATAAAAGTATACTGATTAAACTATTATTTTAATACTGTTATAATTCAATAAACATCGCTCATTCACCAAGTACTACATTATTAATGGTACCACCGCTGACCACCAATCAATACTGACGGGCGTATGCATGCATGCACGCACTTTAATGCAATAAATTTCGGAAAATATGGCAGTTAACGAAGGAGTAGAAAGTAGCAGCTTCAGTTTGCCTGTTTGAGCTTTAATTGAACTGAAAACTGAATATTTTATATATTTTAGTTCTACTCATTCGGCAGAAATTTATTGAGTTTAACCACAATTCATTGTGAATCTAAACTTTTGTTAGAACAACAACTACAAAAAATTTGATTTGTTAATTAATTAACATTGGTTTAGTATAAAGTATATGGTATGAAATAATTGTTTTCTCATTGCAAAGGATCACAGTAAAATCGACAGGTGGTCATCTTTCTAATTATTATATTCATCCAATATATATATGTATTTTTTAAAGCTTGAATAGTTGACATACAGCACTTCAAATTAATGCTTTCTGCATTCATACTTAGTTATAACTACTTATTCAATAAACTTGTTGGGGGAAACCATTGACATTGTATATACCATACTGCATGAAGTTGAACAATGCATTATTACATATACATCAATATCTAATCTGTAGTTGTATACAAAAAGTGTTGAGTAATATTTAAAACATGAGCATGCTGCTGAGTCGAACAGACTTGGCCTCGTAGCTCAGTAATAGTTGGCAGAGCATTGGACTAGTATCCTAAAGGCAAAGGTGGGTTGACTACAAAATGTTTGTAGTTCGCTATAACTACAGCTACTTCAAAAATATGTAGTCAGCTACAACTACTGCTACTTTTGAACAATGGTAGTTCGCTACTGACTACAGCTACTGCTTAAAAAATGTAGCGAACTATTTCGCTATTTCGCTACACTATATTTTTTTAGTTTTACTATATTTGGAGCATCTACTAACTCAGGCTGTAATGCAATCCATAACAAATCGACTTACGAGTAGCAACAGTAAACGCAAAGTAAATATACAGTATACTCAAATTAAATACCCATTGGATCCTGTATACCCCAAACCCCTTGGCCGACCCTAACTACAGTGTTCAGGAGTGCAAATTGAGTATTGATTTTAAGCAAACTGTGTTTCAATGTCATGGCGCTATTCTATCAGGTTGCTAACAATTTTAAAAAGTAGCGAATAGCGATTCGCTGTTTGAAAAGTAGTCAACTACTTGGCTACTTTTAGGCAAAATGTAGTTCGCTATAACTACAACTACTGTTTCAAAAAAGTAGTCCAAAACTACTGGCTACTTGAAAATTGTAGTTCGCTACAGTAGCGAACTACAACTACTTCGCTACAACCCACCCTTGCCTAAAGGTCGCAGGTTCGATTCCCACCGTGGTCAGGCAAACGTTTGAGCCTGGCCGGTGTGCTGGGATATACACTCAGAGTAACATCAAAAACATTATATTCACCGGAGTATATAACATCAAAACACATGAACATATAGAGTTTATCCATGTTTGGCAAGTGTTCTAAATAGCCTAAAAAAATTATCTCTCTAGGAAATAACTCTATTGGCGAAATACTCTGAACTCTGTATAAATTAATTATATGAATTTTTTTTTCAAGTAAATTTTTAGTAAACAACAATCTATTATCTTTCAGTCTTGATGGCCTACTATCTTCTTAAAACAGTGGGCTAATCAGAAATGTATTGAGGCTGCATGTAGAACAAAGCAGAACCGAATTCAAAAATTCTTATTGCCACAGTGCAGTTTTGTTGGAATAGTAAGCCTATACACATTTTTCCGGCACACATTATAATGCAAAAATATACACTTTTTTGTATTTTATCTAGTATGAGTTATAGTCTACCGGTACTGTAGCAGAAAATTTAAAATATATGTGTAAAAATTAAGATGATAGGCATATTATGCAAATTCAGCAATTATACTATTTCAGTCTGCATGTGAAACTTCATTGTACTTTGTGTGAATGATATTTATATATAGTTATTGAGAGGTAATCAAACTGCAAATGTCTACACACTTCCATGAAAAGTCTGTAGAAACCTACAAATTTTCAGAAAGTTTGACCAAAGGAAAGTTTAATAATTTCGTTTATTAGTTTCAAAATTTAAAATGTTCCTGCTTTCGTTTAGGCTATCAATATTTGATACATTGTTAGTAACATGTGTTACCATAGCCACACACAGTTTGCTTCTTCGGACGACTATATGCTTGAAGTGTACGAGTTGAACAGAAAGGACCATATTTTGCATCAATAGTCTGTCGCCTTTGTTTTTTTTCAACAACTGTAGGGAGCCATCTTTAAAAACTCTATTGTTTTCGTCGAAAGAAGGTTGTTTGAATTAATTCTCGCTCGCAGAAGTATTTAAATTTATTTTAGCAGTCAGATAATTTTGTAGTTTACACATGATGTAAGTGTGAATTTTCCAATTGTGCACTAAATGAGGCATTTTTGTGTTCGAGTTTTATGTATAAATTAGCATGAAATGTCCCCTCAGAATGCGCAAAATGGCATATTCGAGTACTGTTTTCCGATACCCTAGACTTATTTTTCACCCTGCTCGGTTTCCTTTGTTCTTATCGGGGAATATATTCAATATTCCCCTCTAATCAATTTCCCTCTAATATATATTCACCTGCAATGTCTTTGCAGCACAATAGGTACGAAAAATAGGTACGTTATTTTGATGCACCTCGGGGATGTGTTTATTAACCTCGGCGCTGCGCGCCTCAGTGAATAAATCACATATCCCCTCGTTGCCTCAAAATAACCTATACCTATCTACAATTATTGTGATCATGCATGTGTATGTACAATGTGACAATGCGTCATTCAAACATTTTGCTGGATCTGCCTTGAGTTCGCTGAGTCATACTATTAAGCGGCACCCTCAAACCTCTTGTCCTAAGATTACAGGAACAGGTAGGCAAAGCTTGTCAATAAATAAATCCTTCAATTACGACATATTACTTGAATTAGTATTTTTAGGTATTCAGGAACCAATGTTTCAGACATTTCTGGTATTTTTTAAAATTATCAACGTAATTTTGGGTATTTTTGCATATTTATATCAGGTATATAGGATACCAGGACCCCCCTGGCCGACCCCAATTGATGAAATCGAACAAACTTGTGTGGAATTCATGACGAAAACCCCATGCATGACAAAATCCCTATTGACATTCAAAATCCTCGCCGACAATATCCCCGGCAACAAAACGGGACTGGATGGATTTGGGACTGGCGGAAGTGTATACTTAGTTGCAAGATATCGTCTCAATAGGCAATTCCAGCTTTTAGTTTATGCGTGCAGGGGACTATGAGAAGTAAGGTATCATATTGCTGATTATGCTGAAAAAATAAAAATGGCGACCGTGTAAACACGGAGTGACAGCTTGTACTTGTAAATATTGAAATATTTCGGTAATATGATACCTTATACTTCCCGTCATCCCCTGCGCGCATAATTTAAAAGCTGGAATTGCCTATTGTGCGTTCATAGCGAGTGACTGTACGACTGGAGCGATCGGAGATCTGGGATGACAATGCAACTAGTTTCATGTCAGTCAAAATGTTTACTGGTTAAAAATTTCAATAAAATGTCGTTCAGCCATATATTGTTTTGTCATGTATGTGTAAAGCACTAAACTCACAGCCTAACTAGAAACTACATGCATGCAGAAACTCTCGCCTTGCTGACAAAACCATTATGATATTTGCTGTGTTGGTATAATGTACTCAGGTGAATAAGATGCTTGTGTGATGTTACTCCGAGAGTATATCCACACCGGGCAGGCTTGAAAAATATGCCTGGCCACGGTGGGATTCGAATCTACGACCTTTGGAATACTAGCCCAATGCTCTGCCAACTGAGCTACGCGGTCAGGTCGGTTCGAGTAGGTGATATTTCGATATCAGTGTAATCTAATAATCATAGTGATATTTGCTGTGTTGGTGTAATGTACTCAGGTGAATAGATGCTTGTGTGATGTTACTCTCAACCTGACCGCGTAGCTCAGTAGGCAGAGCATTGGGCTAGTATTCCAAAGGTCGTAGGTTCGAATCCCACCGTGGCCAGGCATATTTTTCAAGCCTGCCCGGTGTGGATATACACTCAGAGTAACATCACACAAGGATCTTATTCACCTGAGTACAATACACCAATACAGCAAATATCATGATTATTAGATTATACTGATATCGAAGGAACTAGACTCAGTTCCGAAATATCGCACACTCGAACCGTCCTAACAGCGTAGCTCAGTTGGCAGAGCATTGGGCTAGTATTCCAAAGGTCGTAGGTTCGAATCCCACCGTGGCCAGGCATATTTTTCAAGCCTGCCCGGTGTGGATATACACTCAGAGTAACATCACACAAGCAAAACCATTATATTTTCCGAACATGAAGTATTTAAAGTGGTTGTCATGTTAACACGATAATTTTATTAAGAATATTTTTAAAATTGAAAAATCCCCTACAAATATCACTTTTAATTACAAATTAATCCATTTTTCAACATCTATATGTTAGGTATGTTATATAATATATATGAGCTTCAATTTAATGTAAAATTCAACCCAATTATTTAATTAAAACGTTTTAAAATGTTCTTTATGTACTATTTAAAACATGACTCATGAGCAGCAGTGTTTTATCAGATATAAAGATACGAGGCGAAGCCGAGTATCGGTATCTTTAGGTCTGATAAAACACACACTGCGAAGGAATGTTTTAAATTGCTTCAAAAACGATCGATCTAGTATATTGAGTATATTGGCGAAATAATTTCAAAAAAATACGTTGTGTATAAGTCGAGAAAATCAATGTAAAAGTTTATCAAGGGAAATCTCTATCACATATAAAGATAATTACGACTCGCTTATGATTTTTCTTTGTGTTTTCCTCATGAATTATTAATGAGTTTTTGAAAAACTATTAGCTAAACTGCCTTTATCGATAGACTTTCAGTTTGAAATGAAATTATCTCCAATATCTTGCATGCAAATGACTTTGCTTTCTTTTTTATTTAAAAATCTTAATATATAAAAAGAGTAATCAATATTCAATAAAGATACACTAAAATTATATGCAATTTCATTATACGCAACGTCCAACGATCACTGCATGCTTTTAAAGCAATTCATGATAAAGCAAACATCCATATATTTAAAACAAACTTACCTTCATTAACGTCGGTGTCTTTGGCCACTTCTTTTAGCACCTCTTTCGCCTCTTTTCTCAACAAGCTTTTGAAATTGACAAAACTCATGATCTTGCAAAAGTGATACGGGCGATACCAAGTACTCCATATTCGATACCAGCGATTCCCATTTCAATGGTGATTTGGCCCCTTTTATGCGAATTTCAAACATTATCATTAGGCATTTCTTCAGCCGAAATTGATTGTGTTGATAGTTTATAAACATGGCAATATTTGCATAGCTATCTTTTCAAGTTTAGCAGATATTTTATTTTGACCTGTTGCCTTATTTGTGGCAATATTCGATAAAAGATTAAGTTATATTTCTTGTTGGGATACCTCTTGGAAATGGAAACGAGCATTTGAAACGTTAATGTAGGCCTCAGGTTGTTTGGCGGCTATAGGAATATTTCGAGACAGTCGCTGGACAACTTCAATATTAATGAAATATTTGTTAGAGGCATTTGGGATATCCTTGTCCTGTATACTTCTTCGTTATTTTCATTTTTAATGTGACCTACATGGGAAGTCTGTGGTTCATACATATACCTAATACCTTTCACCTCTGCAACTGTATAGAGATCATTTCCTGCAATGTGTAGTTTGCCATTATAATTTCCTCTATAATTCAGTATAATTTCACTCATGCATGCATCACAGCACGAATTTCATCCGTTTCATCAATGACACCGTAAGTTGACGATACGAGAATTCGTTTTTAACAGATTGTAATTGTAAAATACAGTGTTCAAAAGAAATAGAAAAGATGTCTTTCTCTTACCATATTTTGCTAATGAATGTTAGTGACCAAAAAATTAATAATGGGACTTAATTTCGACGTCATTTTTATTATTGCCTCCTAGTAACTCATTACAGGCAAAACCAGCTTGAGGAGATGCATGAATTCTTCCATGCAATAGCCTTACGATAATCTTATATTCAAATTTCTGTCATGTTAGTAAATCATTTTTGTGAGTAGGCTAGCTAACGAGTAGTTTAACACAATAGCCGTATGCCGAACTAGGCCGTGGGCTGTTGGCCAAAATTATTTCGCTTCGTGGCACCCATCTGGGGAATACTTGGTTTGGGGTTTATTTGAAAGGCATATAGGTACATGACTACCAAAAAAATTTCCCAAGCAAAAATTTGCCCAATACCGAGAAAATGGGTGATCAATGATTATCCTCTATTAAATTGTATTACAGCAAAAAATGGGAAATTTTATAATTCAATTACAATAAAAAAGACTTGCATCATCGGAAAGCGTACACAAAACCGCATATAAGACTTTTAAACAGTTTTTTTATTTTTCAAATAGTCTTTGAGTTATTGCTGTTTTAAATGTGAAAATGGGACCAAAATGTCGCAATAAGGACTGGGTACTAGGTCAAAAACGCGTTTTTGACAGCGTATAACTCGAAAACAATTTTAGATATATTAATGTCTTATATGTAGGTTTTTGTAAGCTTTCTGATGATGCAAGTAATTCTTGTTGTAATTGAATACAAAATTTCACATTTTCTTTCTGTAATACAATTTAATAGAGGATAATC
The DNA here is from genome assembly GCA_902702795.2 of Paramuricea clavata. Lineage (NCBI taxonomy): Eukaryota > Metazoa > Cnidaria > Anthozoa > Malacalcyonacea > Plexauridae > Paramuricea > Paramuricea clavata. The sequence continues at coordinate 2,442 of CACRXK020008781.1, read as the reverse complement.
ACTGATCATCCATTTTCTCGGTGTTGGGCAAGTTTTTTGCTTCGGAACTTTTTGTGGTAATTAAGCATCTATGCAGAAAATCTATTTCCCAGGAGGGTGCCACGAAATTGCTTTTCTAGGCACTTTTTCGCACCACAGCCCACGGCCTAAACATAATATGAAAACTTTATAATGTGATGACTTTTTGCCTATGAATTAATAATAATTGTTTAATAAAGGCGTCCTATTGAAGTAACAACTAACACAGGTTAACAGCTTACCCGCAGGATTCCAAATAATGAATTGTTAATTAGCTGCGGTTTCGTTTGCTTGTTTCACTCAGTCTCTATAACAACTCAACTTTCACTCACTTTCTAACAATAGAAATAAAATATAACTAGAGGCCTCAGAGACCGCGGAAGCATTTCGAAAGTGGAGGGGCATTGGCCAAAAGGGGCACTTTTGTATATGACCAAAATCAAACGATTTTATGCCCTTTTTTATTTTTTTCTGTCAGGCTCATGGTTTCCGCTCAGTTATTAGTTGAATAGTAAATATCTATTTACAATTAGATACGGTACCGTTTCGGCGTTTCGGCCTTATGGTCCTCATCAGTGTAGTGCTGATGAGCAGGATGAAAGTAACTGCTATTTACAGTTACCTTTGATGCCTCACGATTGTGGGACATCAAAACCATGCCAGAGCGCTCAAACTGCAAGCAGTGAGCGTGCGCAATGCGTAAGCGGCATGGCTCATCCTGTAGAGCGCTCAATATGACCTAAAGGCCATAGAGCGATATCTAACTACAGACGGTACCGTTTCGGCCCTATGGGCCTCATCAATGTAGTGCTGATGAGCAGGATGAAAGTAACTGCTATTTACAGCTACCTTTGATGCCTCACGATTGTGGGACATCAAAACCATGCCAGAGCGCTCAAACTGCAAGCAGTGAGCGTGCGCAATGCGTAAGCGGCATGGCTCATCCTGTAGAGCGCTCAATATGACCCAAAGGCCATAGAGCGATATCTAACTACAGACGGTACCGTTTCGGCCTAATGGGCCTCATCAGTGTAGTGCTGATGAGCAGGATGAAAGTAACTCTTATTTATGGTTACCTTTGATGCCTCACGATTGTGGGACATCAAAACCATGCCAGAGCGCTCAAACTGCAAGCAGTGAGCGTGCGCAATGCGTAAGCGGCATGGCTCATCCTGTAGAGCGCTCAATATGACCCAAAGGCCATAGAGCGATATCTAACTACAGACGGTACCGTTTCGGCCTAATGGGCCTCATCAGTGTAGTGCTGATGAGCAGGATGAAAGTAAATCTTATTTATAGTTACCTTTGATGCCTCACGATTGTGGGACAATATAGACAATATATATATATATATATATATATATATATATATATATATATATATATATATATATATATATATATATATATATATATATATATATATATATATATATATATATATATATATATATTATTCAATATTGAATTTGTGCGTAGTGAACTAGAGTGCTCAACACCAATAAATCAGTAGAGCAAATAAAAAGACATAAACAACAAATTTCAATCTTAAAATTTTATTTCATCGCTACACAGTGTTTCACGTACAGCGTACGATCATCAGGCGATTGATGTTAATTATCTCGCAATAAATTACAACGGTTTACTCTGACGCGCTTAGATTGCTGACGCAAGCATTTAAACGATTGTGTTTACTTGTGCGCGCGTTTGAAATTAGAAGCTTTATAACTGTTCCTATGCCTACACTTGCTAAACAATTCAGATCTTATATTCAATGTATTAATTTTGTCCGATAACATAATCATTCTTTTTTCCTCGGTGCACAGAGAACAAACTTTCATTCCTGGGCAAACGGCTGGAACTTGCTTCATGACCGACCAAATTATTCGGAATGATTTGTTCTGCGATTTAAGACCCCAAGCATATTTCGAAAGTTCCGTCTCTGTCGAATAGCGCTCATTGTTCAATGATTTCAAATGATTGCTATATCGTAGCTTGAAAGGACCTGCCGTCATTCCTATATAATTCTTGACCACTTTCCCATTGTCGCTTGTAATCTGGGCTTTATACACAACGCTTCTCACGAGACAATTGCCGTTCAGTGGACATTTACTTTTAATTCTGCAGTTACACGATTTCGATGGAATTTGGGAGGGGTTCTGATTCTTAAGAACACGCCGGTTGTGGTTTGAAATTGATGCTTTAATATTGTTCATGCATGAATAACTGACTTTGACAGAATTTCGGTTGAAAATTTTATGTAGGATCGATGATTTGGGGAAATGCTTGTCTATTAAACGAAGGAAATTTTCTGCAACTTTCGTCTTCACGTTCTTGCTGTAGGGCGGATTGTACCAAATAATGTTTCTTGATCGGGTTCGTTTCTTGGGCTTACTACTATTTGTTTCATCGTCATACCTTAGG
>CACRXK020008780.1:0-20221 GCA_902702795.2 Paramuricea clavata | reverse complement strand
GTCTTGGGTCGATATGTTAAAGATCAAAAGGATATCCTGGAAGTTGGATGGCTTCCAGTTAACGAAAGAAGAGACCTTAACATCCTGAAATCGAGTTTCAAAGCCATGTACTTCCCAAAGTGGCCAGAGTATCTAAAGCTAGAACGACAAACTTGCGTTCGAGAACTGCGCTCAACCAATGCAGTTAGACTAGTCGTGCCAAAAGAAACTGGAACGTTTCAACATAGTGCTGCGAAACTTTTTAATTCCTTACCTGAGAACATCAGGAATTGTACTAATTACAAAGTATTTTTAAAATTAACTAAAGAACTTTTATTCGAAAGAGCACGCCAAAACTAGTTTTTAATCCGAACATCGATTTTATCTAATTTCAACACTTAAACGTTATAGTCCATGGTTATAGAATAGAATAGAATATAGTATTTAATTAGTATTTTAACAGGGAAGAGCCATATGTATGGATCTGTTGAATAAATCGTTATTATTATTATTATTATTATTATTACTTTGAGTACATATTTCTAATATGTCCCACATACGAATGGAATAAAACATATCAGGACTGGAAATACAATGGGGATAAGGACTTTATAACCATGCCCTGTGGGCAGGATGATGTAAACCAATGTTTAGAATACGTTTCACATTTTGCAAAAGGAACAAATAGCCTCATTGTTCTCGACGACTGTGCTAGTAGTCAATCCGTTAAAAACAGAACCAGCGAATTGGTAAAACTCGGGTTCAGCGCTAGACATATTGGAATATCGACCATTGTCATTACCCAACAACTAACATCCACTGCGAAACCCTATAGGGAAAATATATCCAAACTCGTAACCTTTTACAACCCAAGCGCAAAGGATACGGACATCATATTGAACAACTACCTTGCAAACACAGAAAAAGAAGAAAGGAAGGAAATCATTAATACGCTAAAAAACAAAAACAACGACTACGCCAGGTTGGAAATACTATTACGCCGACCCTATCCCACAAAACAATTATTCCGCATATTAAATAAAGGAATGGAAACCATATTCGAATTGTAGAACCTGAGACACCTGTCGCAAGCGATCTGAGGGAAAAGCTACTGAAGCTGGTCGATGCAGGTGAAATTAAGTACACCTCAAAATATATAAAAAAGCATCCGAAAAGACGTTGGAAAACATATACAAAGACTACGAAAGACAACGTCTGGAGAATACAAACAACCAACTAGCTGACGTCATCATTACCAAGTTTTCCGAACTCATGCAGGCAGTGGACGCTGTTAAGGATGCCGAAGGAATGAAAAAAGAGCTCGAGGAAAACGATCTGCTTAGAAAAGACATAAAAAACCTCGTCAGTTACGTAACACCGTACATCCCACTCATTGGATTACTAAGTGGTGGAATCACCGTTGGAAAACATGTGATCAGTACAAAAGCAGGTTGTTCGGAAAAGGAAGAATAAAGGTCAACAGTTTATAGAAAAACTTTTTTATATTAAATAAAAAAGTAATGCATACCTACAGGAAAGTCCAACTGTACTTCGAATGTTCCGAAGAAATGACGGAGTTCATTTCAGAAATGTGTGAAGACACGAACTTCATAGACGCCGGCATTAACGTCACGGACCGGGGAGGCAGTAGGGAGGTAGACGCTAGGTTTTGGCTCGCGGGGAAAACGGGACTTATAATCATGGGCGTGAATGCGATGCCCTTCGGTCCACCGATAGGTGTCATCGCTTTCCTCACCGTACCGGAAAATGTGGTGCTTGGGGAAATAGATAACTTCACGCTAGACGGTTCCGGGTTTGGCATTAATTTGGGACGACCCAACGATTCCGCAGAGTCGTGGGTGTTTTCCATACCATCCTTGCGTTCCCGCTCCTACGGAATGGGAAATCTGTTCAGGATACGGTGGAAAGACCGATCGGTTATGCCTGTCGAGTACGGGAACAGCTTACCTGTCAGCGGTGCTGATGCTCTTTAAATTTTAGTGTTCTTACAAACATTAAAATTGGTTCTAACAAGATTTCTGTATCCGATTAATCCCGTCGTTGTAGAAGCCTCTTCCTCGGTGCTTTGGGTTTTTCCTCCAGTATGTTTGCCTCATGTAGCTTCACCTGGATGGAGGTTACGCTTTTAGACACATAGATGCTCTCGATTTTGACGATAGCATCAAGACGGAACCTCTTGCCCTGATATTTCTTGTGGTCTACGGGTTCGTCCCCTTTCGGAGGGTAAATTTCTGTTTCGTTGTCGATCTTTACGTATAGGGTTGGAGCGTTACCCTTCCGGTAAAGACATTTCATGATGTTTTCACCTGGATTACCAACGTGATCCGCGGACTCCTTTTCGACCAGTTCCAGGGCTGACACAAACTGCTTTTTATCCCTCAGGGCTAGGGAGATGGAGTAATTGTCCTTACCGAACTTGTTGGTCTTGCTCACCCCGTAGGACAAGCAGTCCTCAAGTTCTAGTAGAAGTGGACCCTGATCTCGTGCCGTTAATTTAACCTTTTCGGACCCGTAACTGTTTCCGACGGCATCTTCGAAAGCGAACGAGTCTTTGGAGAATTCTGAGACTTTGGTAATGGACATCCTTTTTATATAGAAAAAAAATTTTTAATTTTTTTTTTTTACCTCCGGTATGACTCAAAAGTCAGTTCAGTTTTCCAGACCCATAAGGTTTGGAACAACAATGCAAACATGACGGCTCCAAGTCCAAGTCCAAATCCAACATCTCCGAAACACTGGGGTAAATGCTACCCTTTTTATTATATAGAAAAAAGTTTTTAAAAAAATTTTAGGAATGATTATTTAACCGGAAGTGACGTCATAGGTCACGTGATCCAAAACATACGCAATGGAAGACTTATTGAAGACTTCCCAAGGCGGGGGTGGTGGGGTTTGCGCATGCGTGGTGAAGTTTTTGGGTAGGCTTTGGGTAGGCTTTGGGTAGGCTTTGGGTAGACTTTGGGTAGACTTATATAAAGCTTATGTAAGGCTTATGTAAGACTTATGTAAGGCTTCGGCAAGACTACCCACAGTGTGGGGCGGCGGGGGGCCTGTAACGTCATTGGTCAATAACCCGGAAGTGACGTCATAGTTACGGGCAAGTCTGGGCAAGTCTTATTGCGGTGGACTGGGGGTGACGTCATCGGGATGCGCGGGAGGGGTGCGTAAATCCACTATAATTTGTATAACATGAAGTATTAAGCTAGTGGCCCAGAACCCGCCATTCCCTATTACTCTAGTCGAGTTAGATGGACTAGGAGATCTATGCTGCTGAGAAGGATTTCCTTTCTTTTCTGTAGTCATAGATGTTTCGTGATTTCCTCTTTCGACACCTGCAGAGAATGCCCATCTCTTGTTTCATCTTTACCAGGTAAGTCATCTTATAGGTATGTCATTTGCCGTATTTGGAACGTATTGCCGCAATGGGTTTTTAACCTCTTAATTAATATGTCACTATCTTGGTGAACTAGTCGTAGAGCCATCGTACGTAGGACTGGACTTTTCGTTTTCAAGTTCAATAACCTTGGCTCTCAATTCCGACGTAGATTGGTATAAGTTCAAATATTTTTTTTCCAATTCTTCATTCTTTCTATTAATTTTTCCTTCTTTAGCTCGTAATTGACATCTTCTAACACTAGTATAGAGTACGGTTTGTTTTCTTTAGTAGCATATACTTTATCGGCAAGAACCTGCAGTTTTATATTAACGATCTCAGTAAAGCTATCCAACTTCGATCTTAACTGGTTCATTTGTGAGTCAATTTTATATAATACCTTACTGATTTCTGATTGTTTAATTGGCTGTTTATGGTCACGTGATATTGAATAGAAAATTCCGTTTCCCAAGAGTGCACACTCTTTGCGAGTGCAATTGTACTATACGTTTTATTCCATTGCACTCTTTGTGTTTTCGATAAATCGCATTCGTCAAAATGCTTCTCATACGAATATATTAGTCTATTTTGGTGTTATATAATAAAACAAATAACAAATGTTTATTCGTGCAATGGTAAGAATATTTTCATTCGGTGAAAGATGGAATGTTCGATTCTACTCGGCTGTCGCCTCGTTGAATGGAACATCGATCCCATCTTTCACCTCATGAAAATATTCTTACCATTGCACTCATAAACATTCATTTTTTGTATATTGGACGATACATTAGTTTTCGGGTTATCGTGTTGTGACCCGGTATGCAAATGACTGTTTGTTGATTCCAAGTCCGCATGCAAATTTTTTGCATTAGAGAGTTTTATTTAGATCGACGTTTACGGCAAACGGCTAACGGAGTTTTTTATTTTACAACCTATTATAACAGCTTTTACACCAGTTCTAAACTATAAACAATAATTAAACTTGTGCTCTTTAGCAATGATTTAAGAAAGCAAATTAACCACTAGTCACTTAGTCACCGGCAAAATCAGTAGATTAAAATCTGGCGTTTGAAGTTTACGTTTGGCGTATAAATTTCATGCTTGAACTGCTACGAGAGCTTGCATAGTCGTTAAAGCATGAAATTTGCACGCCAACCGTGAACTTCAAACGCTCAATCTTAATTTACTGCTTTCGCGAAACACGACTAGAGTAAATTTGTTTTCTCAAATCATTGCCGTTAAATACCACAAGTTTAATAATTGTTTAATATATTTCAAAACTGGTGTAAAAGCTGTTATAATAGAGTTGTAAAATCAAAATCTTCGTTAGCGGTTTGACGTTTGCCGTAAACGTCAATCTAAAACTGTCTATTATTTGTGCATTGTAGCATCACTTCGCTGCCCAAATCCTGGTGGAGTTTAATTTTTTATTTTATTTTTAACTTCACCTGCTCTCTCCCCTTTTAGAGTTATGGCTCTCGTATTCGAGTACCATCGTATCGCTACTTCACCGTTTTCAAAAAGTTTACAGTTACCTCCTCGTGTTGACCAACTGTAGTTGTAGATCATCAAGAAATTGACAGAGTTCATTGTAGTCGCCTTGTCATTTTAAATTTCCCTTAGGCTTCTTCGCGGCCAAAACATTGCCTTCAGACAATCTACTCGAGTCTTCATTATTTAATACTGCGCCACAGTTGCTATTTTCCAGTTCGATGTTGTCGAATATTTGGCCTCGCTGTTTGTCGTTGTAAATAGATCTTTGTTTAAAACGGACATTCTTAATCTGTATATAATCGGTAAAATGCGATAGAACAACGAAATTTTGAAAGAGATTTTCAAATTTTATAAAGTTAGCCGAGCTACAAAATGTACCTCCTCTCGCAACCAAATATGTCTAGATATGTAACCTGCCATGCAGATATGTAAACTGCCATGTAACCAATGTTCGCCTTATACGAAATATATCCATAGTAATTAAATGTTCAATATTAAGTCGGTTATAAATTTAACTAATCAAAAAAATATTAAATTGTCATCGTTAGCGAAACCATACCTCTATAATATAGTACCCGAAGAGTCGGTCTTCTATGCTATAGAACGTCGTTCTTCGAATTCGTGCTTTTCACAGCTTGTTATATCAACATCCTTGTTGTCGATCAATTGTCGCGACTGACTAGTGATGGGCGATACCGAGTACTCGGTATTCGATACCAGCGATACCACAAACAGCGGTATCGGTATCGATTACTGACCTGGTATCGTTCGATACTTGCACCCTTTTCTAATTAAATGACTTGTTTAATTTCACTTCTTGGTTGAATAAGATTTTATTACAAAAATAAGTGTGAATTTGGAAAAAATGTGGTTAATTGACAAAAATTTTAGGAAATTATGGAAAATTTTGGGATTTTAGGAAAAAAAAATTTGAGAAATGGGGAAAATTGCTGATGTCGGGAAAAATTTGGGTATGTCCGAAAAAAATATTTAACCCCTAAAATGGAACACTGACCGAAAATTTTTTGGCGACGGCTTTCCGCTGACCGGCAGGTATCGAAAGTAGCGATACTAGCAATATCAAACAGGTAAAGTCAACCACGTCTCTGGGCCTTCACATTGATGAGCATCTCTCATGGTCTGTTCATGTTGATGCCATTTCCAAAAAAATCGCCTCTGGCATTGGTGCGCTAAAACGCATCGGGCCTTTTGTTCCTCGTACAACTCTGCATACTATTTTTCATTCACTAATTCAACCACATTTTGACTATTGCAGTGTTGTGTGGGGGAATTGTAATAAAACTCTTGCTACTAAAATGCAGAAATTACAAAACTGTTCGGCTAGGGTTTTAACATTTTCCGGCTATGATATTAATGCTGATGGTCTTTTTCAAGACCTTGGATGGGAAAACCTTGAAACACAGCGCCAAATTCATCAGGCTATTATGGTCTATAAGTCGATAAATGGTTTGGCTCCTGAATATCTTCGTTCAAAATTTGTTGATCGTAGCTGTGTTTCGGGTTATTCTCTTAGGGACACTGTTGGCAAACTTGCTGTTCCTTTTCCTCGTACTAACTACCTAAGAAACTCCTTTAGTTATAGTGGTGCAGTAACATGGAACAGCCTTCCTGTTGAGTTGAGGCAAGCTAATTCTTTAAATTCGTTTCGATCTGGCTGTAATAAATTTCTCTCTTCTCGATCTTAATACCTAATTAATGCACGGCACTCATGTAAAGCAGGTTTTTCTTTTGTCATTTCTTAGTATGAATTTATATATTGTGTTATTTATATTGTAAGTAGTGTGCTATTAGTTTTATGCATAATTTTGTAGATTTATTTATATACATAGCTATATGTATGTAATCTTAATCCTGATGAGTACACCGTGGATAAATAAAGTTACCTTACCTTACCTTACCTTCATTTCCGGTATCGAAAATTGGAAATTTGTGTTCATTTTGGTATCGAAATAGGTATCGGTATCGGCCGATACCGATCTTAAAAGTATCGGTATCGGTATCGAATTAAAAATTCTGGTATCACCCATCCCTATGACTGACCTACCTCCTCCGCAGGCCATACTCGTAATGAGTATGCCCGTTCGCAGGTTGAAATTTGAAATTTGAGACGAAGGCTTGCGTAGCTGTAGGGCCTACCTGCTGAATAACATGCGGTTGGATCAAATTTCTTCAAAAATATGGCACATCGTCTGACAATCTTTAGCAATCCTGTTTTGCGAGTATTTTCTAAATACATCTTGGCTGTTATGAGGGTCCTGAAGGGGGGGGGGTTCTAATCCCATTTCCCACCTGAAATTTTGGAAAAATCCCAGTCCCAGTTGGATTTTTATTAGAAATCCCAGTCCGAGTTATTGAAATCCCAGTCAATGAAAAAACGTTATTTATCGGTAGAATTAACAGTTTTAAGATATTTTAAGCCACCGTGAGTGCACACCGTGTGGCAGAAGCGGTTGTGCTTTGCCTTTGAGGTATATACTAAGGGTTAGATGAAGTATATACCGGAAACCAGGCATATATTCCGCTGTGCATCTGACTTGGGGACATGCATAATCAGAAAACCCAGAATTCCGGGCGCTGGAGTATGCCTTAATATAGTTAACAACAAAAATCATGACCAAAGTCACCAAAAACGGATCAAAATTGTATTTTAAAATACTTAAAACGTGGAAAATTTGGAAATCGACTCGCATTACCTCAATCCCATTCCCATTTTTGAAGACTTCATTTCCCATTCCCAGTGACCAAATCCCAGTCCCAGCAACCCAAATCCCATTTTCCCAGTCTTAGAATAGATCAATCCCAGTTCCCATTTTACCCCTTCAGGACCCTCTGTTAAGGCGGATAAAAGCGACGAGGAGCTTCAAAGAATGGAAGGTTTTACAAGCAGAAGCGACAGTGATATAGACGTCGTGAATCAATCATTTGACCAAATGGGATGTTTTGACTATATACATGCACGCATTTAAATAGTTACACTGTATGAACGACGTGTTATATAAAAGCGTATTCGTCTGTTAGAATTTAATATGCAAATTAACTCATATTTACAGTGCTCCCAATTATCGAGCTTGCTACGGCACTGATTTATCTGCTTCTGTTTATAAATCAATGTGTACTTGTTTGTTCAGTTTTCACTGTTTTTAATTTGTATATTGAGGATACGAAAAGCGATCTATATCAGAAGTAGTTAAATTAAAAAAGACTTTAATAACTATATTGATCTGGTATAAATGATATATAAATATAATTTGGCTTGTGGCTTCCGCCATCTTTGAAAATTAATCCGCAGGCCATTCCGTTCGTTTCCCACCAATTTTATGTTTGGAGTTTTGAAAGGCCTGCGGAGGAGGTAGGCGACTGACTGCGTTTAGACGTGGGCGTATATAGGAAAACGCGGGCACGGACACATGGACAATTGGAAAAGACGCCGAGCACTTGCGGAAAAGACAGGCAGTTAAGCGCGGACACTTATGGGCACTTATGAAAATTGACCTGGCATTTTAGCTAATTCGATTAAAGTGCCTTTGACACGAAATTTCACCCCCAAATTATCTTTGCATTGCAAATATCACTTAAAATGACTTACAAGTAGTATAGGGAAGGGGGGTTCCGCGTCGGGTGGTGTGGGTGGTGCAGTAAAGCACCGCCCATGACGTCATCACAGTATAATTCCATATCGATTACACACGCTTATAATGTCATTAAAGCGGTAATGATCATAATTGCATTACGTTCTAACAAAACTTTAACCGTTTACTATTTTACTCTTTTAGTTCTCGCGCTTATAGCATCATTCTCATATATTCAGTATTTTATTCAACAACGTGGTATTTCATAATTAATCGAATAAACGTTGAAAACAGAACAACTCAGAACAACTCAAAACCTTGTCGGTTTTTATATATTAACAGTTGTTAAAGATGGCTCGGAGGGCCTTCTTTATGGCCTAATGGCCCGATTCTCTAAGTATGTCCGCTATCCTCAGGAGCCCACCCTCCCAACTATGACTACCCCCTCAATCATGAACCGTACTCATCACAGCTCAGTTTCTTCAAAATTCTCCCAAGAAAATGTAAAGGACAATAGAAATTGAGTATAAAAAGTGTATTTGAATCTTCACATTACAAAGCTTTATTCCATCATCTTAAAATGTCTTTTAACACCATATGTGAGATTTGTTACATAACTTATTTGCTAATTTTATAATGCCTATGAGCTAATGTGTGATCGTCTTCTAAAATGAAACGTTTATCATCATATGGACTTAAATCAATCTTATTTAACTTAATGGAGTGGATTTCATGACCATAACTGCGAATCTTATTCATGGAGGTTTTTGTCTGCTTCTTATCGAATAAGCAGGTTTTATAATTATCATGTCTTATCTTCTTCTTAGTCACCGATTTCTCTATCCCTTTACTCCCTTTGGCTGTCTTCTTCTCTACAAGCTTACTGTTCTCGGTGTATAGGATGGAGTACATCTTTGGTCTCAAACCAACAAATTCTTGAATTGGAATTCCAAGCGTCTCATCTTTCATTTTACCGAGAGTTTTCCTGTTTCGTGCACCATACAAAAGATGGTCTTGTGCGTATTCGGATGTGTCAAATAGCTCTGCGTCTTCCAGTATGTCTTGGTAGATATCACGGGTCTTCACTTCATAACATAGACTTTCCGTATTCGTAATGAAACTGGTACGTCAACACCTTTGAGAGATCCAGAATTGTAAATCCCACATAAATTGGACGACTTAACTAGAGTTTTGTCTTCTTCATATTCACAGCAGCGAGATCCGCAGAGAAGATGCGGAAAGAGTGAAACGATGGACGAGCAGTTAGTTTTGTCAGCTTTGTCTTATCATTAACCAACTTGACATTGACTCGCTCTCTCAGATTCTCCATGGTCTTTTCAACCACCGCATTATTCATCAGCTTGTAAAAATCTTTCTCAAAGTCATTCACAGCGTGTTTTCTTCTTTCTGTGTTGAAATCTATGTAGACTTTAAGCCATGGACTTTGTTGAAACACCAAGACTCTGTGAATTTCTGTCAGCTCCATTCCCAGCCTCAGATATAACTTCAGATTACGATAGTGAGCAATATACTTGGTCTTATCGTTGAGGTTGGGTACTAGTTTGGGGACTGCGACACTTCTAAATCATCCGAGAGCTGCTTGCAACAGGGTGATAGCATTTCAGGAGAATTTCATCTTTTCAGGAGCCAACGGATAGTCATTATGTAGATCATGTAACCCCTTAGGGTACTTTAAATCGACTTCGAGAATATAACCTTCCTCAGAGTCATCTGGAATTTGTGTGATGTCAAGGTTGGAGATCTCTTCTTCATTTAACCAATCGAATTCACCAGTTGGTAGAGGTTGTGACATAGCCCAGCCATAAAGATTATTAGCGTCGAGATACATCACGTAAGATGAGTCTTTATCAGGGTCATAGTACGGATTGTTCGCCTTACCGAAACGGTTACTTATCATGGATATTCCACCACGAAGCCCTTCTTCGATAAATAAATACATATCTGGATCAGTCAGTAACTCTAGCTCCACTTCTGTCATTTTTAGACAAGCTTGCCACGCCAATCCAGGACTTGTGTAAAAGTGACAAGGATCTAGATTGTATGCTTTTAAACAGACGTTTTGGAAGTTTTCAAATGCATCAGCAAGGAGCAGAACGTCCGATTTTAAGTACAAATCATAATAGTCTCCCATACTTTGGCAACTGAAAGCCTCGAAGACGCGAGTAGCGTGGTTGTAGTCAGCATCGGTAATGTGTTCATCATGTAGAACACTGTAGAAGCATTCTTGAGGAGGCAGAGTTTCTTTAGCAAACTTTTCCACACTATCCATGTAGTCATACGGATATACGCCTTTCCTCAGAAGCAAGGACACTTTCTCAGATTCAACATATCTCTGGAGGATTGGAAACATATCTGCGCCACTCTTTGAAAGATTAGACACCAACCGTTCGAGGGAAGCGTTCATAAACTGAAGTGAGTCAATAAAATCTAGTTTATCGATGGAGAAGGAAATATACTTTTCAATATTGTTGGGGATGCAGTTGATCTCCATATTCTTTAGCTTTCCAAGACCTTGCATAATCAGGTGGGAGTCATAACCACGAAGATTATGCAGAATGACAGGAATGCGTCCAGTAAAACCATATAGTTTAAGTTACATTCGTTGTGTGCGGCTCTACGGTACTTTCCTGTGAGTTCCTTTCAACAGGACGTTGAGCAGCAAGGATTGACCACATAAACTCATAAAGCACTTATTGTCGGAATTCTTGACGTTAATGATGGCTTTCTTAGTCTTCAACTTTTTCGGTAGAGGAATGTAACTGGAACCTTACAGTGGAGTATATTTGGCCATGTTCAGGTCTAAATGAAGTATTTCGTCCAACACCCAACCGCTTCCTTCTGTCCGATATATCGCCAAGGAATCGATAATTTTACTGCAAGCTTCTTGTATTTGTTTCTCCACATCGTGAACATTAACCGTTGTAGTACACAGACTGCGGAAATGCGGTTCACTGAATAGATCTTCACCGTCTACTTTGGGTTTGAGAAATCTCACTTTCACACTGATAAACCATTTCGATCCTTTTTTCATTTCCAGCTCTTTCGATAGATGAATAAGAATCGGTTTGGATTTAACACGCAGAAATTGGGACATATCATGCTTTTGATCCTTTCGCGGTTTCAGTTCAATTTTCTTCAAACTTTCCTCGAAAGCAGATGTAAGATTACACGGATCGTCATCACCATATGCCTATGGCCAATTTTATTGGAGGAGTGAGCTGTCTCATCAACTTTACTCCGTTTAGCCTTAGAAGTAGTGTGAACTGCATCATCAGATTTCCTCTTCGAGGTGTTTTCGTCACATACCACTCTATGTTCGACCAACTTATCACGACGATAAAACTCTTTCAGGCACTTATCGCATTTGTGGGTGACCAACTGCCGATGTTGCTGACCATGACGAATGGGGGCATCCATTCTTGTAAAGGACTTATAATAATAATAATAATAGTGGATTTATTAATACACGTTCAATAGCAAAAGGCTAAATTACAAAGTGTTTACATCGTCAGATATTAATTAGAATTAATTAGAATTATTACTTATTTAAAACTATTTACATCAATGGACCTATATGTATATTAAAATCGTTTATATATATATATATATATATATATATATATATATATGGAATTGTATAAAATGTATATAAGTCTTACTTTTCTAATTTAAAATTATATTCATTAATAGCATGAACTACAGGGCTGTTTCTAAAACGTTCAGTGTTGCAAAAAAAGTTATAAATCTTTTCACCATTTGTCCTAGTCTCTCTTTCCCTGATGTCACTCAGTTTCTTTGGCAATAGTCCGTGAAGTCTGTGTGATGGTTGTAACATGTTCTCAATTAAGGAGGCACATAAATTGTTTCTGCGTTCTTCTAAGGTCAGCAGATTGCTCTGAGATAATAGAAGTCCATAATCACAAAGGCCAGGATAAATTATTCTGAGGGCTCGTTTTTGGATTATTTCTATGTTTTTCTTATGCATTTGTGTCAGACCACCACTCCAGATTTGTGCACCATACTCCAGAACAGAACGAATTACTGTACAATAGAAAGCTAATAGGTCATTTTTTGGTGCACCATAACTCTTTAAGATCTTCAAGAGGTAAAGTCGCTTAGCGCCTTTTTTACAATATACTCAGTGTTGGTTTTCCATCTCATGTCATCGTCTATCCATATTCCTAACAATTTATACGACTTTACACGGAATATTTTATCGTCGCCAATATTAATCAGTGGTATTTCTGTTTTCTTCTTCCGAAAATCAATTAGCATTTCTTTACATTTTTTCCCATTCAGTTCCATACTCTCGTCCTTTGCAAATTGCACTACGTTATTTACACTTCGTTGGGTGTTACCAATTGGACTACCAGATGAATGTTGAGTTATGGTAATGACTTCGGACAATGTACTATCATCAACGAACATAGCTATATCTTGATCATCAGATGCTTCACATATCTGTTCCTGCTCATTAGGTATAGCGACTTGTGGGAGATGGTTAATTTTTAGGATAAATGCTATTGGACCCAGCTTGCTACCCTGTGGGACTCCACCCCTGATCTTTCGCAGGTCTGATTGCTCACCTTGAAATGATGTAAATTGCGATCTGCCATGTAGATAGGACGCAAACCAACCCACTAATGCGGGCCGTACACCGATTCCAGTGAAGGTCTCAAGAAGCTTGTTGTGATCTACAAGATCAAACGCTTTCCGAAAATCAAGAAAAACAATTCTAATAACCTTTCCTGGAGTGTGCATTGCCGAGTGCCATTTATGCAGTAAGTAGATCAAGGCTTGAACTGCAGATGTACCAGGAAGGCCGCCAAACTGGAATTCACTAATTTTTTCCCGAACATCTTCATAAATCCATTTGGTGGCGTATGACTCTTGGACTTTGGACAAGGTACTTGTTAGTGCAATTGGTCTCAGAAGATCTACTGAACAGCAAGGCTTGATCTTTGGTATTCCACACACCTTGGATACTTTCCATATATCCGGGAAGAGCCGACAAGAAAAGGACTCATTAAATATGTGTGTTAGAGGCCCTGCAAAGTATTTTGCAAATAGCTTGATTATTTTTGTGTTAGGGTCAAAGGGACCCACTGCTTTGTTTACTTGAAGGCTGCTTAGCTTGTTCACAACGCTGTCAAACGTAATATATGGTAAGGGTTCATAGGGTCCAACATGAAGCCATTCACTTCTTACTTCTGAAAAGTCGCTAGTGAGGTTAGTAAAAAAATCGTTCATGTGACAAGTGGTCTCTTTCGGGTTTAATGGAGCCTCAGTTGCAGGATTAATGAGAGTAAAGCCTTGTTGTTTCTTTCCAACTATTTTTTTAATGTTTTTCCACCATGTTTTGGGATCTTGGACACGGGCAGGTTTAATCTTTTCGTGGTATAGTTTGTGTTTTTCCTTTCGAATTTCCGAAACGATTTTATTACGCAATGATTTAAAATCGTCAGTTCTTCCCCGCTGATACAATTTGTCTCTTTTGGAAATCATTTGTTTAATTTTTCCAGATATAAACAGTTTATCGTCCTCATGCACTTTATCGCACTCTTGACACTTGAATGTCTTACCCAGATGAGTAGCTCTCGTACGACGAGTTAACAACTCCGCATTTGAGTGAAACTCTTTGAACAAGTACTACAGACATACGCCATCCTAGGATGATAAATACAAGTATAGTTATAAAGTGTCCAACGAAGTTACGAAGGCTAAACAAGAATGCACATGTATAAAGTCATCATTATATTTTAAATGTCAAGATTTCCAATTGATCCCTTTGAAGCTGCATGAATCCAAATCCCGCTAAGCCTAAGAAAATTATTTTTTGTTGATCTCTACAGTGTCAAAATATAATATGAAACTAAGTATTCATAGCTCGAAAACCTTTCCAACCCGTGATAAAATCTCCCCGTTTGCAGTTGTTTAAGACTCGGACCATCCTTTTTTACAAAAGGTTTAAACTTTGAAACACAGTTTAAGGTCTCAGTAACTCACCTCTAGGATTTGTTAACTTCTAAACGAAGTAAATGCAATATTTTTCCCCCGATGAATTCTCGGTATATATTGAACTACGCTGTTTTGCTTGTGGGACCTAATGATGATACCATACGCAGTAATTTGTATAAATAATTAATTTAATAGTCCAGTCAATTTGTGACCAGAGGTCAAAGAAATTGCAGTAGAATTTTTCTCAGTGGTGAAATGTGAGGGAAGGTGTCCCGATTAACATATTAAAAATCCCAAAAAATCCCTTCGGTGGAACATGTTGAAAATCAAGATTTTCTTACTTCTACCTATAGAAAACCATTGTGGACAGAATGTTCAAATTTTGAAATCGTTTTTAGGCAAATGTAACCTACACTATTGGAAAGCTTAACCAAAATTATATTAAGGTTAATTAAACTACAGGGAGCCCAAGCGTTGATCTGTGTTTTAATTGAATTATTTCACTACATTACACTAACATGTCATATAATAATAATAATACTCCTATAGTCGAACATATAATAACAACATATAAGTTGATTTGTATTTGTATGTTTTTTTATTTATTTAATATCTATTATTAGCTTATATAAAAGCACTGCCTTTCGAACCTGACAGCCCGTTCGCAGGATACGCGCGTAGGAGACGCACGGGATTTGAAATAGGAGGCGGCAACAATATAAATACGTCACAAGGGATGAAACTCTTAAAGTTTGTCGTATTATGAACGCCCCGACTTGAGTGGACCGATAATTTATTGCAATGAGTGTCGTGTCGAATAACGCCGTCAACCTTTAGGAATCAATGATATAAACAAGAAAGCAAACTCGACTACAACTCGAGATGAGAAGCCAATTTGTGTCGACCGTAACGGTTTCAATGTTTAAAATTTAAAATGAACTACTTTAGGTCCAGTCAAGTCGGGGCGTTCGTGCTACGAAACGTCGATATTAAAAACTATAGCGCTTTATAAGACTCTAGGGCTTTTATTTCACAAAATTTTTCAATGGCTATGTACTTTAGCCTTAGACATATCATGTAGCCGAATTTCAAGCTAACATTCGTTTTAACAAGCACATACGGCTTCAAAATAAAACATGTTGTAATTTCATCCCTGGTCACATTTCTTATTTCAGTGCGAAATAAAGCGTGTATCCTGCGAACGGGCTGTCAGGTGCGAAAGGCGGTGCTTTTATATATAAGCTAATAATAGATCTTAAATAAACTGAAAAACATACAAGCCATACAAATACGTATTTATGTTGTTATTATATGTTCGACTATAGGAGTATTATTATTATTATATGACATATTAGTGTAATGTAGTGAAATAATTCAATTATTAACACAGATCAACGTTTGGGCTCCCTGTGGTCAGTTTGCCGTTATCAAATTTATGGCATTTTAAATCTTGTATAACTTCGGCTGGATAGGCAAAAGCAAGGTTACCGTTTAATGATCTATATTTTAGTTTTTTCTAAGCTTTCCAATGATGCATGTTATATCCGCAATGGTTTTCTATAGGTAGAAGAAAATCTTGATTTTCACCATGTTCCACCGAAGAGATTTTTGGGGATTTTTAGTATGTTAATCAGGATCGACACCTTCCCTCACATTTTACCACTGAGAAAAATTCTATTGAAATTTCTTTGATCAGGACCATGTACTTATAGTGATTTGACTGGACTATAAGGTATCACACTAACTTTAAAACATCACAATTACTCAAAAATTGTCATAACCTTTCCAACCTGTGAAGAAAACTTCCCGTTTGCGTTTGCACTCGGACCATCCTTTTTACAACAGACGTTTATCCTTTCAAAAGGTTTAGACTATAAAAGCACAGTTTCAAATGCAACTTGCCTCTCGAATTCACAGTTCACAGCTCTAAGAAAACTTCTATTTTGTGAGTTCACTGAGTTGTAACCACCGCTTTACTTTTGCAATCCAATTTCACAACAGAAATATATTTTTTTTTCTACCATTTCTCAGCTTATATGCACCAAACTTGGTTGTTTCGCTTGTGGGACGTAGATAATAATTTTATACGCATGCGCAGTAATGCAATTTACTTAAATAAAGAACCGATCGATCACTCTACTAAAATTCGAATAAGTTAGGAATAACAAACGAGACTTGTCGGTAATCATCAACGCTTGGCTGCATGCATAAATTAGCACACAGATTAACGTTTTGAACAATTTACTTCTCTATGAGTAAAATCAAATTTTACACAAATAAACAGTTGTTTACTTATTACTCAGCTTTTACACTGTTGACACTGCTTTCTCTTCCGCTAGTAAGAGTATACTAGTCAGTATACGTTTTTATCCGGCAAGACTTCCTTGGCTTGCCCTTGTCTTGACTTGTTGAGTCGTTCTACAATGACATCGGCAATACGAACAATAAATTCTCGTTTATTGGTCGCTGGCAACAGAGGCGGTTTTTCGTCCACGCACACAAATTAAAATGTTAAAGATGCGGTAAAGTCCGTTCTGCGCATATATTCTGCGCATCAAAACATTCCATCAGTGGGGGAGCAACCTTTGGAATGTTTTTAATATTTTGCTTTTTCCGATCTTTCTTGAATTGAATCTCTAGTCTGTATTCATTTACAAGCATAACGAACCAGAAAAGTGTTAAAAATTCAGTATAATATATATCTAATCATATTTTACAACTATAGCACTGAGTTCAAAATGTAAACAAAGCGTTTGTTTACATTACGGACTTTGCATCACCTTTAACCACTTAATTTTTTTCTTCATTTTCCGCGATTTAGAGGTTTTTCGTTTACAAGTCTGTCCATCCTTTAATCTTGCATTTCGTAAATAAACATTAAAATCGCCGAAATAAATTTTCCAAACTCTCTTCCATATTGAATTGCTATGGAGTTTGGTTCTTCGATTTGGGTCTGTCGAGGTACACATATTCCTATCTTACTCCACTTTAATCATTTCTTACGTTCCTCCGTGTCCATACCATGTATTTTTTGATCTGCTAACCTCGCTAGGTTTATACTACCACAGCCAAACACAGGACTGTTCCCACGCCTTCGACCCATACTTAGACTTAGTTGTTTGCTCAACGAATTCACAACAATAATGGCTCATTTTTATGTTAGGTATTTTATTACGCCCGGTTTGGCCTTATATGGCACTACGTGGCCCGATCACCCGATTGCTGACCAGACGTCCTAACGTGGTCAAGCCTGATCTTGTCACTCTACACTTTGAATATTGTGTTGTCACTACAAAAAGTCTCTTAAAACCGTGGTCTTTACTTGGCAATATGCATGCACGCTCTCGGTTTTTTTCTCACCGTGCTATTCTTGATCGATCCAACTAGAGCAGATTGCAAAGGACAATTCTCTTACAGTCAATCTACATCAAGCGTTCCTCTATTGAGATTTTCAAACACATTCACTGTCTACCATTTATACCGTGCTCTCAATGAGTCTATTCAATTCAGTTATAATTACTTCCAAATCAAAAGGTATGTCAAATGAAGACATCTCTTGAACTACGTCGCTCATAAAAGTGTCCCGTGTGGGACTTTTTTTGTCCCGGAAGTCCTGGAAACGCTCAAGAAGTCCCACACGGGACACTTTTATGAGCGACGTAGTTCAAGAGATGTCTTCATTTGACATACCTTTTGATTTGGAAGTAATTATAACTGAATTGAATAGACTCATTGAATAAACAGTGAATGTGTTTGAAAATCTGAAAAGAGGAACGCTTGATGTAGATTGACTGTAAGAGAATTGTCCTTTGTAATCTGCTATAATTGGATCGATCAAGAATAGCACGGTAAGAAAAAACCCGAGAGCGTGCATGCATATTGCCAAGTAAAAACCACGGTGTTATTGTTGTGAATTCGTTGAGCAAACAACTAAGTCTAAGTATAGGTCGAACGCGTGGGAACAGTCCTGTGTTTGACTGTGGTAGTATAAACCTAGCGAAGTTAGCAAATCATCTCGATCAAAAAATACATGGTATGGACACGGAGGAACGTAAGAAATGATTAAAGTGGAGTAAGATAGGAATATGTGTACCTCGACAGACCCAAATCGAAGAACCAAACTCCATAGAAATTCAATATGGAAGAGAGTTTGGAAAATTTATTTAGGCGATTTTAATGTTTATTTACGAGATGCAAGATTAAAGGATGGACAGACTTGTAAACGAAAAACCTCTAAATCGCGGGAAATGAAGAAAAAAATGTAATAAGTGGTTAACATTTTAATTTGTGTGCGTGGACGAAAAACCGTCTCTGTTACCAGCGACCAATAAACGAGAATTTATTGTTCGTATTGCCGATGTCATTGTAGAACGACTCAACAAGTTAAGACAAGGCAAGCCAAGAAAGTCTTGCCGGATAAAAACGTATACGGACTATACTCTTACTAGCGGAAGACGGGACAGTTTACCGGAACTAGAAAGCAGTGTCAACAGTGTAAAAGCTGAGTAACAAGTAAACAACTGTTTATTTGTGTAAAATTTGATATTACTCATAGAGAAGTAAATTGTTCAAAACGTTAATCTGTGTGCTAATTTATGCATGCAGCCAAGCGTTGATGATTACCGACAAGTCTCGTTTGTTATTCCTAACTTATTCGAATTTTAGTAGAGTGATCGATCGGTTCTTTATTTAAGTAAATTGCATTACTGCGCATGCGTATAAAATTATTATCTACGTCCCACAAGCGAAACAACCAAGTTTGGTGCATATAAGCTGAGAAATGGTAGAAAAAAAAAAATATTTCTGTTGTGAAATTGGATTGAACTGTGAATAGCTGTTATCGTAATTGAATACGCCGCTGCGGCGAACCAGCGGTATCTCAGTGGAAGTACGCACGAAAACGAGGCTAAAGCATAGATTAAGGAATGAATAGATGGCTCACTCCTTTGATGTTTTTGACGCTGCCGGCGCCCACGCATGTTCTTGCCAGAGTAATGGCGGCCTAGCAAGTAACTGTAGTAAAATGCATTTAGTCTAGGACCTGTATATGAGTTTGTATGCGATTCATTTAGGACAGGTAATCTCAACTGTTTTAGGGTAAAATGACCATGGCGGTCAACATGGCATATGTGCGAAAACCTGAATCCGGGACGAAAGTCCTGAAAATGACCCGCCCTGAAACGGCAGTGTCGACATAGCTCTAACTTCCAAAAAGGAAAAGCGATAGCCTTTCTGAAGTGCTTATAGTGTTTAGAAGGGTTGCTTTTAGGGGTGGTCATTGGAAGGAAAAATTTGTCTAAGTATAATATTTTACCAGAAATGACTATGCACCACCCCAGGTAAATTGCTGATTATGCACAAAATAACTAATATGCCTGGCAGAAATTAAATATTCTTATTTCCTAAAAAGAAATATCATGGGGTGAAAAACTATGCTTAATTTAATATAAATATTGTTGATTTCATAAGGATTGTCATTGTTTTCTTTAAATATAATACATTTTATTTCACTTACCCCCCACGAAAACACGATTTCAGCCATATTTTGCCGTCTTGTTTGCTTTTTATCGCCGAATCTCGCAAATATCATCCAGTTATTGTAATTTTACATAATCATAAATGGCTGAAGAAGATTTCAAAGAAGGTTTCATCCACTTTTGTAACAGTGCAGTGTATTTTACCTTCGATATTGTGTCCTTCGATATTCCACCAAATTGCCGCCATTTTAATGGCTCGCCGCTTCTCTGTCTGATAATGCAACTTCTTCGTTTCCATATGTATTTAG
>CACRXK020008779.1:4253-20221 GCA_902702795.2 Paramuricea clavata | reverse complement strand
GCTCTTGGTTTATAAAATTTGTTTAGTTAAAGTTTCCCCCTGTACCGGTAATAACGCACTCGACCAATGAAGGTATATATAGTCCTTACTGGACCTTATGGGGAAAGAGTTTATAACTGACAATATACAAGCTAAAGTTTCTTATAGCTTCTGTACTTACATAATAAAAGGCTTAAATATTTTTTTACAATAACCACAAAAACCATTCTTGGCAAAAAGTCTAAATCCATAGAGAAATTGGGGGGGGGGGGGGATACACGTTACATTCTCGAAGTTAAAATTAAGTCTCGCTCTAAGACAACGACGATTTACTGGAGGAGCTTGATGTGTGGAATCTCGCGGTTAAAGTATTTGTTTATATATGATTCCAAGAAGAATGGATTTAGTTTAAATTTTCGACTGTTAAATTGGCATGTATATATCATTACCATAGCATTGAATATAGAAATATATAGAGCTGTTGTTACGCCACTGATAAACTATAGTCAGTAGGAAATAGGAGTAATAAAGAGTAATCTTTTTTGCAATTTGAAAATTAAAAGCCATCAATAATTCACATCATTATTTTGCAACCCTTCCCGTCGCCTAATTTAGATAACATGTCGATGATTATGAATAAAGAGGTTCTTTTGAAATAATTTGAATTCGATCTCCCAAGGATATATATATATATATATATATATATATATATATATATATATATATATATATATATATATATATATATATATATATATATATATATATATATAGCCTACTGCTATCAAAATCATATAGGATTCTTCGTTCTCGTCAGTAATGGAAAATCGTTGAGCATAGAGTACAGAATTGTTAAAACCCCATTTGAAGATTGGCTGCCAGTTCACAAAAATAAAATCTAATGAATTGATCATGAAGCAGTAAATTTGTCATTATGTCAGGCTATCTGTTATAGAAAAATAGTCGAAATCTGCATGGGAAGTCCGCGGACAGTGGCGTAGCCAAGGGGGGGGGGGCGACTGCCCCCAATCGCCACAAAAATCATTCTTTCAATAAGCCTAAATCCATAGAGAGATTGGGGGGGGGATGCACCCTACATTCTCGAAGTCTCGATCTAAGACAACGACGATTTTCTGGAAGAACTTGATGTGCGAAACCTCGTTAAAGCGTTTGTATATTTGACTTCAAGAAGAATGGATTCAGTTTAGATTTTCGACTGTTAAATTGGCATGTATATATATCATTACCATAGCATTGAATATAAAAATATATAGAGCTGTTGTTGCGCCACTGATAAACTAGTCAGTAGGAAATAGGAGTAAGAAGTCGATTTTGAATCGGACATTATTTATGTATTTTGCAATTTGAAAATTAAAAGCCATCCATAATTCACATTATTATTCTGCAACCCTCCCCGTCGCCTAATTTAGATAACATGAGGATAAGCATGATAAAGAATATAAAGAGATTCTTTTTGAAATAATTTGAATTCGATCTCCCAAGGAGAGATGTTATAAATATACAGACAGCTTGTCTGCTATAAGTAATTATACACTTTAATTATCTCTTGCCAAAAGCTTAAAGCATTTTGAAATTAATTGATTATTTTCCGTAATTTGGAGATAAAAAGATATTCACTAGCACGTATGCTTTTTGGAGTTTTTTTTTCTTAATTAAGATATTTCGTTATCTTAATTCTATTGTAATAAACCCCCCAAAATCCTCGACCTTGTAGGACCTACAATCGCGTGCAAAAATAATTAGACTTTTCACATTTTTGGCCATTTTAAAGTACGTCGATCTCCCCCCTGCCCCCATGATCAATGTTGGAAAAAGTGGGTTGAATTTTCTCTTTTCAGTCATCCACACAACATTGAATTGGGGATGAGGGGGGACACTTATGCGGTTGTCTCAATAATTTTTGCTCCTGGTTGTCTCTATTTGTACTATTGAATAAAACGAAATTCGTTCATGTTGATTCAACTTAGTGCTCCAGGGAAGACGCTGACTTGGATTTCTTGCTTGGTGAACCTTTTGCTATATAATATTTATTCTCAGCGGTTTTCTATAACTGAGTATTTCATGTAAAAAGAATATAGGGAATCTTGAGAACAATAGTTATTTTTTGTTAGGAAAGAACGATTAATTGATGAATATATACATTAGAAGAAGATTATAAAATAATGAATAAAATTCAGACTATTTTTTCCCATGGCTGACAATCATGAGTATATATTTTTTTCTCAAACAGAATTTTTTCTTTAAGTTCAAGTATTTTATAACAGACAACGCATCGTTCTGACCTACTTTGTATACAATTTTGGAAAATTTTTAATGATTTTCCTACTTTTAGCTGAATTGTTACGTAAGATTGACATACTCACTAGATTTTAAACCCAATTCAAGCATTTTATTTATGTTGATATATGGACTTACCGATCATAAACTTGCACTATAATTTATTGCAAACTTCCATGTCCTATGATTTTGGGATTATGTGAGATGAGCTCAAGCAAATCTGGTCCCACATGCGCAAAATATCAATCTATTTTTACGTACTGATTATAGACACGTTACACACACGTTACACACACGTTACACCTACGTTACATAATAATCTGTAGTAAAACATATGGAGATACGACACGTTACACCAATTTTTATTAAAAATACATATATATATATATATATATATATATATATATTTATTTTTAAAAACAATTGGTCTAACGAGTCATATTTCTATATATTTTACTGTAGATTATTATGTAAAGTAGGTGTAACGTGTAGTTAACGTGTGTGTAACGTGTGTGTAACGTGTCAGCGATTGCTTAATGAAGCCAAGTGCATAAAATTTACATGAACTAATCACTTTAGATTAGTTGATAAACATCCCACAAGCACAACAGCACATACTGCAGTATAAATGACAACGTTTTCTCATTTTTCGTCATATGGCTAGGCTGAGGAACTCTCATATAATGATTCCCTCCTGAGGAAATGATGGCTAATTGAGCTTGAAAGGACGTAAGAGTAGTTAAAACACTACATTAGGTTTTTATGGTTTATTGGATGTGTTGTTACTATATCGCAAAGTATTTTAATAAATCGTGTTTAGCCTACAACTTGTCTATTTTCCCAAAGATTTTTTCCTAGTAAGTAAATGATAGTAAAAATTAATTTCGTTAGAAAAGCTTCTTTATTTTGCTCCCCCCCCACCCCCCCCCCGCGTAACCTCCTTGCAGAATTTATACATTTTGGGGGACAAAAAATTTTTGGTTAATTGATTGTAATATATTAATCTCATGTCATCTGTATATCTAGATTTTGGCAAAATTTCAAATTTTGGACAGCTAACACCCAGACAGCTCCATCTTAGCCTGCGAACAGGCTCTCAAGCTGAATTGAGAGCCTGCATCGATGACTAATGAATTTGAATATCTGCGTTTCAAATCGTGACGCGAAATTCTCATTGGTCAGTTGCTATAATTTATATGTTTCCGCTGAGCTCTATATGTCAACTGCTGAACTATGCATAAAAAACACATAAACTGATCAAATTGGTCTTGGTCATCTTATCTCAAAGCACGAAATCAGTTCTGTTTTGAGAAAACAGTATTTAAAACATTTGAACTTTTGCTTGAATATCTTATATTTCGAAAAACAGTATAAACTGTACGGTCTAAATTTAGTTTGCACGGTCTAAATTTAGTTTGCATGAAAGTTGTAAACAACACCATATAAGGATAGACATTCCATATTTGGAAAAACGAACGTTACGGGGCAGATATTCAAATTCATTAGTCATCGATGCAGGCTCTCAATTCAGCTTGAAAGCCTGTTCGCAGGCTAGCTCCATCTCAGACAATCGCGTGCAAAAAATAATGAGACTTTTCACATTTTTGGCCATTTTAAAGTACGTCGGTCTCCCCCCTGACCCCATGATCAATGTTGGAAAAAGTGGGTTGAATTTTCTCTTTTTAGTCATCCACACAACATTGAATTGGGGTAGACAAAGGCATAGACAAAGGCTCTCGATAAGCTTAAAATTTGAAAATTGATCACTTTTTTCGATTACAAATGGAACAAGAACAGACTGTTTATTGCTTACTTGAAGGAAGACATGTTTTTGCCGATACGCCAATGGGGATTGCTTGTCGTGAGGTGTTGGAATAGAAAATTACGACTGGGGTAAACTATGGTATCCTTTACCTGAGTTTCATTAATTTCAAACAGACTTCAGTTGATACGTTATGTGTTCTCACTTCCTCAAGAAAATTATCTTTTGGTTGATGTTGAGATGCAGTTGCATGTAAGGACTGTAAGCCTATTCGAAACACTTTGCGATTTACAAGGCTTCGCTGAGAGAGCGAAACAGAAGGCGGTATTAAATTGCCGTTTGAAACGAAACGATCTGGACTCGGAACGCTCTCTTCTTTTGTCGAGTTCTTTACCAAATGAAATAACTGAAATAAATTTCGTACTTTCCGCCGCCGACAAGAATTGCACACACGATCTGATGAGTGAGACAATTTATTTATAACAATACCATTGGCGACAGCGAAGCACACATAATATAAATCCTAATGTGGTCGCACGACTTCCCTCATGATTTGAAGTTTGAGACTGGTTTTCTGTTGAAATACGTCCTAATTTGCCTGGTCCGATTTTAGTTGAAAATGAGCACTTGCAAATTTGGCAATTACTGACTGCGTTGCTTGCTTTTTTGGGTTAAAACGCAGCCATTTACACATTGTTTATTAGTGTTCTGAATAAGCAGAGAAAACCCCGCAACATTTTAATGCGAGTTTGTTTGTTAATATTTGGGTGCTGTCATTGGTTCTTTTTTGACAATTGACGCGCGAATGGGGCGTGTTATGAAAATACCGGACTTTCCTTGCAGGCCCACTATCAGTTCCCTTGGGCCTGCACGCAGGCTAATGTAAGAGAACATCTACTGAGCCCAAAAAATACCCCAAAAAGCTTAAACGGATAGTCTAGAAGCATTTTAAAAAGTCACGTGTTATTTGTTTCATCCCTTTTATTTATTTCTTCCCTCGCCTTTTCGCTCGCGCGCCCGCAATCCTTTCTGTTATTTTCGTTGGAACGTCATGTAATATTTTCGTTTTGTCAATTTATTCGCCATATTTGAACTGATCGTTCTAATCATGCACCTATCAATGTTTTCCCCCTGAGGGGAGGGGGGGGGGGGTGCAGGCAACCCAAGGGAATTTTGACATTAGTGAGTTTAAGATACCCCGGGTTCGGTGTACGGGTACGAGTAGTGTCATCTGGTTTACTAGTTTTTACTGATGTCTGTAATTCAATCATACTTTTTCTGTTTTCTTGCAACAAGACAATGATATAATGGGAAAAATGTGCACCTTAATTACGAGTAAAGGTACAGACATGGACGAAAATATTGCTAACCAAAATCATGCTACCCGTACCCGTACACCGAAACCGGGGTATCTCAACCTCTCTATTTTTAAAATTTTGTCGTCAAAATCCCCACTGTTGGGCAAGGAACGGCTGTCAAAATTCCCCACTATATTCCTAAGATAACAAGGCACACAGATATTTTCCAATGCGAACATACAGTCTACACTGGTTTAAACTTGGTAAAAATTGAGACAGTGTACAAAAAATACCTTTTTCGATGAAAGTTGATCTTGCTTCTCCGCCATCCTTGTTACCAGGCCTTTTAATGTCAAAACCGCGCAAACTGTCAAGATGGCGGATGTCAAAATTTCCTGACTCTGGGAGTTGATGCATAGGTCAAATTCCCCTCCCCGGTGCTTCATAGTGTGGTCAAAGTCCCCGGCCTGGGTCGCCCGCACCCCCCCCCCCCCCCAGGGGGAAAACAATGATAGGTGCATCATTGTTTCTCAGCATATATAAGCGTCCTGTTTGAAGCTATTCATTCTATTAAAATGCAAGCTCTTATGATTTATACAAGTAAGTGCAATAATTTAAATTTATTACGTTATGTTTTATTCATATTCGTAAGAGGGCCCTGAAGGGGTAAAATGTGAACTGGGATTGATCTATTTTTAGACTGGGAAAATGGGATTTGGGTTGCTGGGACTGGGATTTGGCCACTGGGAATGGGAAATGAAGTCCTCAAAAATGGGAATGGGATTGAGGTAATGTGAGTCGATTCCCTATTTTTCTGCGTTTTGAGTATTTTAAAATACAATTTTGATCCGTTTTTGGTGTCTTTGGTCATGAATTTTGTTGTTAACTATATTATTCACAGCACTACCTGCGAACAGGCATACTCTGGCGCCCGGAATTCTGGGTTTTCTGATTATGCGTGTCTCAGAATGCTGCAAATGCCATTTCCGGGATTCAAATTTAAAAATTTTCCGTGCCTTCGGCACGAGCCCCCCCCTACTATTTCATAAAGTGTCCGCTAGTGATGGGCGATACCTAGCCTGCTCACAGGCTCTATTATGGCGATACCAGGAGTTTTAATTCGATACCGATACCGATACTTTTAAGATCGGTATCGGCCGATACCGATACCTATTTCGATACCAAAATGAACACAAAATTTCAATTTTCGATACCGGAAGTGAGTACTTAAATTGCTAGTATCGGCTACTTTCGATACCTGCCGGTCAGCGGAAAAACATTTTACATTTAACAAATATAAAAAATTTTCCGTGTTGATATACAGTTATATCAACACGAGTGGAAATTGGGAAAACGAGAAATTGTGTGGAAACACGACGCCCGAAGGGCGGAGTGTTTTCATACAATTTCGAGTTTTCCCAACTTCCACGAGTGTTGATATAACTATATATCAATACGGAAAAAATGTTTTATATTTGTTTTATAATATAGCAATGTCAAAAGGCCGAAGAATAAGAAAAATTTCCGTGTTTACAAGCGGCGGAAAATTTCCCGTGTTGACATGGAGTTATATCAACACGGCTCTTAGCCAATCAGCGTTCGGAATTTACAAATGCTATATTATAATACTGTATGTAACCTAAATAAAGCTATATGTAAACCAAAAGCCTGAAACGTAATAAATATTTTCTATACATGACTAGGCGCAGCACATTTGGAATATTAAGACTTATTTTAGTGGTTCATCAAGTCTTATTCAACCAAGAAGTGAATTTAAACAAGTCGTTTAAAAAAGGGTGCAAGTATCGAACGATACCACGTCAGTAATCGATACCGCTGTTTGTGGTATCGCTGGTATCGAATACCAAGTACTCGGTATCGCCCATCACTAGTGTCCGCCACTTGCTTAAGAGGTCCTAAAACTGTTTATTCTACCTATAAATAAAGGGGTTTTTATTGACTAGTGATGGGCGATACCACCAGTATCGGTTTCGATACGATACCGATTACTTTTTGATTAAAGTATCGAGGTATCGATTACCGAAACGATTACTTCCTCCAATTTTCAAAATAATAAATGTAAGTCACTTAATAAAGAGGCAACTGTTAAAGAAGTAGCCTTCTACTGTAACAGTAACGATATATTTTCAGAAAGTCACATATTTTTATCAATAACGATTTGATCCGCCATTTTAACACATAAAAACCAAAAATTACTTTATTCCCCGCCTTTTTCATAATTTATTCTGTCGGCGAGGATAGAATGTCAAATAAAGTATAAAGGAAGTTTGATTAAATTGATATTAAAATGCAGCAAAATACAAAAAAAGTACATAAATTTTATTAGAGATAACCATGAAAACGATGACACAACTACAGGATTATAATGAATGTCTAATTTTAAAAGTAATCGAAACACTTTTTCGATACCGTGCAGTATCGACTACTTCCTGTTTGGGCCTGGTATCGGGTGGTATCGATACCAAGTAATCGGTAATCGCCCATCACTATTATTGACTGGGATTTCAATAACTGGGATTGGGATTTCTAATAAAAATCCAACTGGGACTGGCAGGGCCGGATTAACGTTCCGCGGGGCCCGTGGCATATTATCAGCGTGGGGCCCTTGACCCCCCCCCCCCCAATGGCATTTTAGACACTGAATTCAGTAAGATTAAAAAATATCCTTTTGTATTTCGGGCGTTGAAAAGTTCCTTGTATATATACAAAAAAAAAGAATTATAGATTAATAATTTGATCGAACTGAAATTCAACCCAGTTTATACCATTAACATTATTATTATTTACAGGGGATATTCAGCAATCTTTTGGTATTGAACAGTTTACTGCAAATTTTGAAATTTTCTGACCCCTATGATTTTTTTGGCCTCGCTTTTTGAAGCCCCTTGCCCAAAGACGTTTTTTGGAGCCTTGCTTTTTAAACTTTGGGGCCTCACGGTTCTTTATTTTGGAGCTACGCTTTTGGGGGCCTTGGAGTCTATGGGGCCCCGCGCTGTTTGGATCCCGCGCTGAAACAGGGAAGAAAAACCGTTTGGGGCCCCGCTCTTAGTCTTTGGCGCCTCGATTTTTAAATTTTGGGGCCTCGCGTTTTCTGGGGGACTAATTGGGCTCTTTGGGGTCCCGCACTGGAGCACTGTTTGGGCCCCGCGATGAAACAGTGAACAAAAAATTCGGGGCAAAGTAGAAGAGAGTAAGCGCGGGGCCCGCGGCACATGCCGCTTCTGCCATATGGTTAATCCGGCACTGGGGACTGGGATTTTGCCAAAATTTCAGGTGGGAAATTGGTTTGGGACCGCCCCCTCCCTTCAGGACCCTTTCGTAACACAGGTCTTAGTTGGACCCCCCTGTGAACAATTTACTTCGAAGTGTGAAGGTCAATCAAGGTGAATCAAGTATATTATATATTATATAGGTAAGATGAATGCACATCGTTAAAATTAAACGATCGGATTGCTTCACAAAGTGATCTATATTCCATCAGTGATCAAGCTTATTTGAAAGAAAACATGCTTGCAATAGTTTTTGTTGGGATTATTTTAATTCTGCTGTGTATTCGGATTGCGTGGAAGCGTTTTGAATTCTGTCATATTCCTGGTCCCAAGGCTTGGCCTGTCGTTGGCAATGCATTGCAATTGAAGAGGGATCCACACGGTACGAGAAACTTAGAAAGTATTAACCAAAATATTGGGTTTACATTTGTAGTTTTCTGCCTAATTGTTAGCATTATTCTAGCGTTTGTAAGATATCTCTTGTGAGTCTTGTCTTTGTTTACATTTACCTTTCCTGAAATTATGATTATATTTGTTTCAATTTGCAAGCACGTCATATTGCTTTGGTCAGCATATAATATATAGAATTTACGATACCATTTATGGAAGGCTTTTTCAGAAGCTTTTTGGATGGGGGGGGGCTGAAATGCTCTGAATGATATTTTGTCCACACTTTGAGAGAATATATACTTGTGATGTTTAGGGTAGGGGGTCGTTGCATTGCCTTAGCTAGAAGGCCGCATTCTCTGTTCTATTGTGGCCAAAACTGAAAAAAATAGCAAAATAAAACGAACATGGTTTTTTTGTTTTTATAATTATATATGCTTAATTACAAAAGACTCATGAGGAAATTCAAATTAGGAAATCACTGCTGTGTTGGTGGTTTTATATGTGGTAAAAAATCATGTTAATTTACATATTCAACTTTAGCTTTGATTTTCACCAAGTGATGTTATAATGTTGAAGACTTTGACTGTGCACTGTCTCATGTTTTATATCTGATACTGTAAAGCACTCCTAGACCTACAGTACACATGCTTTACATAGTATTCAAGGTTGTGCGGGTTCATATATTGGAGTGTTTCTAATTGTACAACAGACACAATTTGCTCCTGTAATTCGGGTCTTAAAAGAAATTGGGAAATTGATCTGTGATATTTTTCTACAGTGTTTATGCAGACCTTCCAACTCCCACACATTTTGCCTGAGACACACGCATTTGACATATTTCTCACGCTCACACACATAGGCACTATTTTCTCACGTAAGAGCGAAAAAATAGGAAGCGATCTAACTTTTGTTTTAACACTTCTTTTCGCAAGCAAATATTCCTATTCACCTGAATCAATAACTATAAAATAAAGTATTTTTCGAGCAGTTGCTGTGTAACGTATAGTATTGCATAAGTTGCACTATTGTGCAAATTAGTAAATTGACACTTAGTTAATGAGGGATTTCCCCAGACAATACTTTATGTAAAATATAAACTATAATCTTATTAATTTTGCAAGATGAATTAGCATTATTCGCGTGTGGGCATGATAACGCATTAAAAGCACCCTGGTAGAAATCTTAATTAAGATCTTAGGTAAGATCTTATTAAGATCTTAATTAGGATCTTGTTAAGATCTTAATGTAAGATCCTATAAGATCTTATAGGATCTTGTAAGATCTTATTTAAGATCTTGTAAGATCCTAATTAGGATCCTATAGGATCCTGTAAGATCTTAAAGGATCTTAAATAAGATCTTATATAAATCTTAAAGGATCTTAAGTAAGATCTTAAAGGATCCTAAATAAGATCTTACATAAATCTTAAAAGATCCTATAAGATCTTACATCAATCTTAAAGGATCCTATAAGATCTTACATCAATCTTAAAGGATCCTATAAGATCTTACATCAATCTTAAAGGATCCTATAAGATCTTACATAAATCTTAAAAGATCCTATAAGATCTTACATAAATCTTAAAAGATCCTATAAGATCTTACATAAATCTTAAAAGATCCTATAAGATCTTACATCAATCTTAAAGGATCCTATAAGATCTTACATAAATCTTAAAAGATCCTATAAGATCTTACATCAATCTTAAAAGATCCTATAAGATCTTACATAAATCTTAAAAGATCCTATAAGATCTTACATCAATCTTAAAAGATCCTATAAGATCTTACATCAATCTTAAAAGATCCTATAAGATCTTACATCAATCTTAAAGGATCCTATAAGATCTTACATATATCTTATAAGATCTTACATAAATCTTATAAGATCTTACATAAATCTTCATCAATCTTAAAAGATCCTATAAGATCTTACATCAATCTTAAAGGATCCTATAAGATCTTACTAAGATCCTACTCAGATCTACACAACAATTTGGTTCAAAATGAATTTATTACAAACTAAACTAAGATTATTTTGAGAGTTTAACCCATTAAGCAGCAGGGCTTCTAAATTGACAAGTAAAATCGTCTGGCGTTAGACAAGTAAAAAATAAGTAGCGTGCACTGGGGCACATTACAGCTCAATGGGTTAACTAGAGACATTGTCAGATTTTTTAGTTAACCCACTAAGCTGCAGAGCTTCCCCATTGACGAGTAAAATCGTCTGGCGTTAGACAAGTAAAAAAAGTAGGGCACACTGGGGTGCATTGCGGCTCAATGGGTTAAAACTATAGTCTATATTACATGTTTTGATTCAATTGAATCATTTCAACATAATTTATATCAGTCACTGTAATTCAAATTAAAGTTCATGTTACCAGATGTACGGGTGATTTGAAACGAATAGTCTTTGTTGAATGGCATTTTGACACAGTCGAATAAGAACACATCACTATATTGTAGCGCACAAAATCCACAAATGTTTTTGCTGTAACTGTCCTTTGTTAAACATTAATAGCCAACATGTTCCCTTGAAAAGATAATTATTTTGCATGAGAGAATATTATGAAGAGTGCACTGGATGTCTTATGGGCTTTTGAGGCTGATGAGGAAGTATCATACTTATACTAACAGTAGATGGAGCAAACCCAATCTAATCTTTTGTTGGTGACGGTTAATTATTTGAGATTTGGGCAGAAAGTTTGGCTAAAGTATCAACAGGTAACACTTTTTTAGGGCAAGTCGTGTGATTTCTTGCATACTACGATTTAACAAGGTACAATTGGCAGAGAAACTGGTTATAACCAGAGTGGCAGGGAAATATTAACTTAACATACACCTCTAAAGTTGTAATAACTTACAATATGAAGTAACTGAAGCACATAAATTAAACCAGTTCTTGCTATATGTCTCAGTGTCTGTTGTATACAATGCTGCACCAGCTTTTCCCTTGCACATGCCTTCCTGTGCCAATTTGTACAGTAATTTTCTGTGGTGAGTAATTGCTACAAAATGAAAATTGGGATTATTCTACAGTCCAAGTTAATTTGTAGATAATCCTACTATTACCCAAAAACCTCATTAGCCAGACTCATTATTTTTATTAATTAAAGTTATACACAAGTTTGTCTTTTTTAAACATTTTTCTTAGTCACAATGAAAGCTACCTGTGGGAAATACCTGGTCACCTGATTATCTCGCTATCCTGCTTGGATATGACCAACCACAGGTACATTTAGTAAGAATGCCATTCTATCATCTGTGGGTAGTTGGTACAACACTACAATGAGCTAACTCTGGTATCTGGGCTGCCTCGGTTCGATATAAACACACAACTTGACTCATAAACATTTACTAATGCCATGTTAGGGTCTGCATACTACTTAGCATATTGGGCTATTTCTTCAGGGCAATCAGTGAATCAGGGGTACACTATATTTCCTCAAGGGTACACTATAATTTCCTCGGGGGTCAGTGTTTTGAGCTTGGAATTACTCATAACTATGAGAAACATATATCCTGAATGTATTCAGGGAATTCAGCAACATGTGTATTTAGGGGTTGTCTGGACAATAAATGGACATATAGCTATGTAATATGATAGCACAATATAGATAAAACAAAGGAAGGATTCTTCTCCTCTCGTACAAAGCAATAGAACTTCTTTGGCGATTATACCAATATTAGCTAAATGAGTCAGTACTGATATCCTCTCAATACATCAATATAAACAATATTCATACCTTCTTGAATCTTGACAGCTGTAGCCTGTAAATATTCTAGTTTGTTGTCGTTTTATATATCATGATTTCGACAGTTTGACTTGCTTGGATCACAATGTTATGACAGTATTTATTGCTTGTAATTATAATCTGTAAATACAAAGCAATATCACAAAGATTTAATGTATTTTAATAACAATGTATTATTGAACCCAACACAAAATAAAATGCGACCAACGGCACAGGCGCGGTTAATAAAAAATATACATGAATACAACTATTTATGGCACATATTTACACACGATACTTCAAAATATTGACATAGTTGAACACTTACATTTAAAATTATTGTGTGAATCTTCAAAAATTGGATTATTTCTTCTTATTTTCTTCAATATTTAAAGAAAATTTGGCCATTATTAACCGACGTTTAAAATAAAATTTCCAAACGACGCGCTCGAAGTCGAAATGTGCCCGCTAAGCCTTCTGGGAGCCCATATATGGCAACGCGATTGACTGAAGGCACTGATCTAAATCATGTGAACAATCCAGTCTGTATTAGTGTATCAGTATTACGGCTTTTTCGAGTTTATTTCGACAGAAACTCTTAATTCCATCTTCAAAATTCTAGCTGTCTTATTATATCTTGCTTATACACGACAATAATCAAAGCATTTACGACGCAATATAAGGTCATGGACCTTGTTAAGATCCTGCGAAAATCTTGTAGGAAATTGTTAAGATCCTGAGTGAATCTTGTAGGAAATTGTTAAGATCCTGAGTGAATCTTGTAGGAAATTGTTAAGATCCTGAGTGAATCTTGTAGAAATTAAGATCCTGTGAAAATCGTGTAGGAAATTGTAAGATCCTGAGTGAATCTTGTAGGAAATTGTTAAGATCCTGCGAAAATCTTGTAGGAAATTGTTAAGATCCTGAGTGAATCTTGTAGGAAATTGTTAAGATCCTGAGTGAATCTTGTAGGAAATTGTTAAGATCCTGCGAAAATCTTCAGTGTAGGAAATTGTTAAGATCCTGAGTAAATCTTGTAGGAAATTGTTAAGATCCTGCAAAAATCTTGTAGGAAATTGTTAAGATCCTGCGAAAATCTTGTAGGAAATTGTTAAGATCCTGAGTGAATCTTGTAGGAAATTGTTAAGATCCTGAGTGAATCTTGTAGGAAATTGTTAAGATCCTGCAAAAATCTTCAGTGTAGGAAATTGTTAAGATCCTGCGGTAAATCTTGTAGGAAATTGTTAAGATCCTGCGAAAATCTTGTAGGAAATTGTTAAGATCCTGCGAAAATTTTGTAGGAAATTGTTAAGATCCTGAGTGAATCTTGTAGGAAATTGTTAAGATCCTGAGTGAATCTTGTAGGAAATTGTTAAGATCCCGAGTGAATCTTGTAGGAAATTGTTAAGATCCTGCAAAAATCTTGTAGGAAATTGTTAAGATCCTGCGAAAATCTTGTAGGAAATTGTTAAGATCCTGAGTGAATCTTGTAGGAAATTGTTAAGATCCTGAGTGAATCTTGTAGGAAATTGTTAAGATCCTGCAAAAATCTTCAGTGTAGGAAATTGTTAAGATCCTGAGTAAATCTTGTAGGAAATTGTTAAGATCCTGCGAAAATCTTGTAGGAAATTGTTAAGATCCTGTGAAAATTTTGTAGGAAATTGTTAAGATCCTGAGTGAATCTTGTAGGAAATTGTTAAGATCCTGAGTGAATCTTGTAGGAAATTGTTAAGATCCTGCGAAAATCTTCAGTGTAGGAAATTGTTAAGATCCTGAGTGAATCTTGTAGGAAATTGTTAAGATCCTGAGTAAATCTTGTAGGAAATTGTTAAGATCCTGAGTGAATCTTGTAGGAAATTGTTAAGATCCTGCGAAAATCTTGTAGGAAATTGTTAAGATCCTGCGAAAATCTTGTAGGAAATTGTTAAGATCCTGAGTGAATCTTGTAGGAAATTGTTAAGATCCTGAGAAAATCTTGTAGGAAATTGTTAAGATCCTGCGAAAATATTGTAGGAAATTGTTAAGATCCTGAGTGAATCTTGTAGGAAATTGTTAAGATCCTGCGAAAATCTTGTAGGAAATTGTTAAGATCCTGAGTAAATCTTGTAGGAAAATGTTAATATCCTGAGTAAATCTTGTAGGAAATTGTTAAGATCCTGCGAAAATCTTGTAGGAAATTGTTAAGATCCTGAGTAAATCTTGTAGGAAATTGTTAAGATCCTGAGTGAATCTTGTAGGGAATTGTTAAGATCCTGAGTGAATCTTGTAGGATTAAATTGTTAAGATCCTGAGTGAATATTATAGGAAATTGTTAAAATCCTGAGTGATTAATCTTGTAGGAAAATGTTAAGATCCTGAGTGAATCTTGTAGGAAAATGTTAAGATCCTGAGTATATCTTATAGGAAATTGTTAAGATCCAGAGTAAATATTATAGGAAAACGTTAAGATCTATACTATATCTTTTGGAAAATGTCAAAATTCTATTATATCTTACAGGTAATTGTTAAAATCCATAGTATATATCTTATAGAAAAAATATTAAGATCCATATAGGATCTTATAGGAAATTGTTAAGATCCTAGGTAAATCTTATAGGAAAATGTTAAGATCCATATTGTAGAATTCTTGTGGAATTAATGTAGAGATCTCAGTTTCATGTAAACATGCTAGGACATCTATATATATTGCAAATACTTGTTATTAGTTGCTCAGATAAGTCTTTGAAAATATAGTTTATACGGGTAGTTTAAATTCTATGTAAATAACATTTACAATACATTCATACAGCATATATATAAGGAAAATCAGTGTATTTTTTCTGGCAAAATTTGGCTATTTTAAGCAAGCATAATTCCCATTTGGAAAACATCAGGTTTTTCCAAGATCTTAGATTGGGTTTTGTTCCTAATTAAGATATTATTTTCTTGATTAGGATCCTAAGTGGGATCTTAGGATCTTAAATAGGATCTTAGGATCCTAAGTAGGATCTTGCTTGAAATTAAGATCCTAAACCATCCATTTTTCCTAATTAAGATCCTATAGGATCCTAATTAAGATCTTGTTCCTAAAGAGGATCCTATAAGATCTTATAAGATCCTATAAGATCCTAATTAAGATTTCTACCAGGGTAGCTTTAATCTTTATTATATAAATTGCACTGGAAACCCAACGGTCATATTAATAGCTTTTCATCATCAGAATGTTACATTTGGATATG